>LUCH01003893.1:30662-59992 GCA_013368495.1 Paragonimus heterotremus
CGTGCTTCTTTTCTTTCTTCTCTTGGTTGCTGCCGTTGGTTCCGGACTAGAATAGAGCTAACTGATTAACATATTTCCAAACATTGCTGGAAATATACGATTTAATTCCAAACCTCGCTGCGTTCTTTTAGTTTGATGCCTGTTGGGACTACGTTTTGATTGCACTTCAGTAAAGACTTTTCAACTTGTCCGTGGACGAGGGTCTAGCGCATGCCCTCTCGTCCACTACAAGTATCACAATCAAAGAGTATGTCCGCCTTGAAGGAGGGTATATCCGCCATCAAAATGTAGTGGAACCAAGGACCGACTCAAGGTTGTTACAGGACAATCCACAGTAACCCATTACCATAGATTCAACCACACTGAGTCCGTTGTATGTTGGAAGAATGTTCTTCATGAATAACAAAGAAGTTATAAAGAGCTCTGTTCCCACAGTGTGATAAAAGGGATTGTCGCCAGGGTTAGCTCCACGTAACAACCACCACGTGAAGGCAGGAACCAAGGCACGCGAGAACAAAACGTGTGTTAGTTAAAACAATTGACAAGTAGTTCACATGTACCATAAACGCAGCTGGTCTGGAGAGTAATGCTTAGCAGGAGGACGGAAAGGTGGCAGACCCTACAGGACGTATTCCGTAAGAGACTGTCAAAATGGTCACTGGCGTGCGAACTTCGTTCTGCAAGTCTCTTCTTGAATTTCTCGATCTTTCCCGTTTTTGTTTCGAAGACCCTGCGATGGATTAACACAGCCACAATTTTAGTGCACGATGCGTGCAACATTTATTTGATTCAGTAACTAGTCACAGTCAAACGGGTCATGAGGAGAAGCTCTGTAACCTTCTACTTCGGACGGTCGATTGACGTTGAGTAAGAAAACCGACTGGATCCGGGAACCTCGGGCTTCTGCCTCGAATCCCTGTATCGGTTGCTTAATCGCTGGATCGGGTACTAGCTCTCTCCCTTCGGGGTTATCAATCACCGGAATCACATTTCGTGAAGGCTTCTTTACTGTTCAACTATGAGCTGTTTCGAAGCGTTGTAAGATCCCCCACTTACTTAGGACAATTTTGGATTAATAGTTTTCTATGGTTTTGCTACTTTCCGTTAACCTCGGGAGCAGTGCCACGTAATGTTTTGTATGGCTGCTTTTCAGGTCAACCGAAATCCACTCTATGTCGAAACAGACAAATTGACTAGACCAGGGTTATTTTGGCCTCAAGCTTTGAACCCGCGTACAAATCGTTGGAATAGCCCCCAAATCGGCGAGCATTCACGAGCATTGGCGGATCTGGAAACCTGCGCTTTCGAGTAGTCCGGGTTCTGTATGGTGGCTGACGACTTCGTCACGGTTGGTAGATAACTTGCCTGTGGCCGACAAGCACCCTATTATTACTGTGTCGCGGTAAACAGAAAAACCGCGTTCATAATGACACCTTCAAACTGGACTGGAGTGGGTCGTATATTCCCACGTGCCTTCGAGATAATTTCGTCGAATGAATAAAACGATAACATAATGATGAACAGACTAGATTTGTAGTCAAAGCTGAAACAACCAATGAGTTACCCCAAGCATTAACTCCAGTTCAAGCTTGCAGGATGGAGGAACCAAGCATACAACAGGCATTCATCAAACGGATAGACAACCAACAAACCGGGAGTTAACCAATTATTCTCACTACCCTGTCGAAGTTGCGCTCACGATAAAGGTGATTTTTGGGACCTCAAAAGTTGCATACGGCAATTCTCCTCGACGTCGTCAACCGGACCCTTTTTGAAGAACTGTGTACTAGCCACCTGCGCCACCGTCTCCGGTAGTGAATTCCATGGGTAGCAAGCGCGCACATTAATACAATGCCGTTTGCGCGGAAGGCGTGAACGCCGCAGGATCGCCCTAAATGAGTGAACAAGTATGACGTGTGTGGAGTCAGTTGTAAACATCTGCCAGTTTGCGTTAACCCCATTGTGGAGGGCCTTGTGGAGAAGTATGTTTCTACGGGCTCGCCGGTATTCAAGGCCAAATTAGCCCAATGTACGGAGTTTATCCGACCAGGATTTTTGGGGCAGTCCGTGTACGCGTTTTGTGACCCTACAAGGCGCTCCTTCCATTAATATTATTATTATTATTATTATTTTTATTTTTATATTAATTATAATGGTATATCTCTCAACGAACCTGTGAGAAACACGCTCAGGTAAGCGCGATCAGTACACACATTTGAACGTGAAACCCATTACGTACACATAAATGTTAATTGTACAATACACCAATAATGGAAATAAAGTAACAAAACGGATATAGTAATACAGGAAAATTCTGGTTTATGAAGAAGCATTTGACCCACTTGGTTCTAAAAACGATAGTTCTCAACATTTTCAATGTTCGATAAAAAATGGTGAGTGGTTACATCAATTTTCGCTTCACAAGGTTAACATTGGCCTCATATTCAAGGTCATGCCAGAAAAAAGATTCTTCAGGATGGAGAAAATGAACAGTCGAAGAATTTCACCATCATCTGACGTAGACGGTTCCGGAAAATGTGCAGAAACTTTTGTGATGATAAAGGAAGATAGGAGGGTCCCAATTTTTCCACCTCAGGAAAAGAGCCCAGGTGTGAATATTGACTTCTATACTGGGACCTACGTATGCGGAAGACACTCCCTCGATAGTCTACGTTGTGAACTGGCCTAGCAGGCAGCTCAGCAACCTCATCCGGTAGATGGCATTTCGGGCAGGCGCGCTGCAGTTAGCAAATTGCGAGAAATTGGCTTTGTTGGTTGTCCATAGACCACACTCTGCAGTTGTTATCGGCAGCTTGGTGCCATCTAAAATAACTAATTCCGTTCGCGAATAGTGCAAACAGCCGGAGTCCAAGAATAGAACCTTGGGGGTTTGTGTTGAAAACCGTTCTTCTAGATGAAAGGACTCTACTGACGAGGACCTGCGAAAAACGGCCTTGCAAACAGCCCAAAAGCCACTCAATCAGACCACTCCCAAAGTCTGGGGCTGCAAGCTTGTTGAATACTATACGTTGGTTTACACCGTCGATTGCCTTTGAGAGGTCTTGAAAAATTACATCCGTGGGTACGACGGCGTCCATGATAGTTTTTCACCGGTCCATTGTCTTCGTAAAATCTGTCTGCCACAACTTAGTTTCACGGGAGCCGAGTTGGGCCCTGTGCGAATGTTTCACATCATCCAAGGATTTCTGTATATCATCACCAATGAGGCCTTCCGCAATGTGGAAATTACTGGCAACAACGCCAATGAGCGGCAGCTGTGCGAGACTAAAGAATCTTATTAGAGATGCCATATATGTTTTCCGCTCAGTGGAAACTTTCTTTAATTTTAGAAACAGGTTGAACTACATGAGCATTGGTTGTGACAAAAGCCGGCACATTCTTTAAAAATTATCAATTTCCATGCAGGTAACTTCCAGTTTCAAATTCAAGACTTGAGGGCCTACATGTGTGGACGTCAACTTGCTTGACTGATGGGATCCGGAGATTGGAAAGGCCGCATGTCCTGTCACTGTCGTGTGTTCAGAAGGTTATCTAGAAGTGGGGACAGAAAGAAAAGAAGACACAAATCTTCACCGTCCTGAAGTGCAAAACCAAAATCGTAATTCAATTAATACAAGGCTGGAAAAGGGTTGTTCCAACATATGTATAGCGCTCTCTTTAATACATCCAAGCTCGCAGCCTCAAACAACTTTGCGGGAAATTTGTCGCAAGTGCTGAATACCCGGTTGGCGATGAAGTTGAAGTGAACGGCTGTTGTTGATCTTGTTCCTTCCACAGTGAATCTTTGATCTCTTCAATCTGGGTCCTGTTACAGTTCAAACAAATGTGCTAGAAGACTTGTACCACCGTGATGGGTTATTTTGCACGCTTAGATAAGGTCCCTCTTATCCTCGGTCATCCAAGCAAGAATAAGTTCAACGAACTTAGTAGGTCTCGGTAATTTGGGCCCTTCACACCCACACATGTATACGGCGAGCTTTTGTACTAGTTCTAGGAAGGCGGTGTCTTTTCCGAGATTTGGTTACCAAACTTGGACACAATATTCCAATGGGGGCGAACTGTGGTCGAGTACAATTGAAGGAACACCGCTGGGCATGGGTTAGCGATCGCCGATTTCAATCGATATAACGCCCACCGCTTTTTCACCGCAGACGTCGAGACCTGGACAGATGGAGTAAACGCACCAGTTACTTGAATGCCGAAGTCTCCTGTTTGCTGTTTCGTTGTTAAGTTGTTAAGTCTGTCCATGTTCAACCTTCAGGTATCTGGAGTCTGACTAGCGAGCGTTGGAGAGGGTATGGCCTTTTAGGACGTTCGCCGGTAGGTCCCACTATGGTTTTCAGTAGCAGATTTCCAATATGTTCTTTTGGAAGGCGTCGGAGTCCGACGCACTCCTAGGCAGCTTTGCATCTTCTGGATGCGGGTAATATGGGTCGGCGGGGTTGTCAGTTAAATCACTATATACGAGGAAGAGCAGAGGAGTGAGGATTTTAACCTCGAGGTGGCCCTCTTAATGGAGAACCTTCGCCTGACAGTACTCACACTCTCGCCCTACACGACATCCCAGCTAGAAACGTTTGCATCTACCTACAGCTTGTATGAGATACTTTTACCCCTCTCAGCTTCCAGCCCAATGGCCTGCAGTTTACAGAATCGAGGGCTTATCATGAATCCGTATGGCGCATCTCGTTCAAATCCCTTCTAACCAGCCACTCCGTAACAGTTTGAGGGTGTCAGCAAGTTGATTTGACATGGACCGCTACCTGAAAGACTATGCTGAGAATATATTAAAAACGGTTGTGTAGGGAGAAATCCACCAAACGCTCTGTTGCAATACGCATATAAAACTTCGACGAGGACACTAGTTACGCTTACTGGGAGGTAATTTCTGACATCTGATCGACTATCATCTTTGAGAACGATGATTTTGGTGGTTTCATTTCAGTCCATTACCAGTGCACCCTCATTTGCTCTGCGAATCAACATTTGAGAAAAAGACGACATCCTTGATTTAGCTAGGGGCTTCAGGACGGCCGGGTAGACGCTGTTCTGTCCTACGGACATTGTGTCGTTCACCAGGGGTATAGCCCACTGACCTTAACGAGGTACAGTAAACTCTTCCACCATGGTCGCTTAACTGGAGTCAGAAAAGAGTTCAGGTACTCCATTATCCGAGCCACGAACACTTTAAAACAGTCTCACAGAGGCGTCAGCTATGCCTTGTCAATGGATATGGTTTCTCAGCTATAAAAAGTTGCTATCACAACTTCCCTTCTTGAAGAGGACCTAGACTAGGCATAGTCGTAGAACCTCTTAACTCGTTTGATATTCGCGTACTGAAACGGATTCGGAAAATCAAGGCTTTGCCTAAGGTAGTAGATCGAGTAAAACTCCACCGCGCCGGGGCTTGTAGATGTTACAGATTGCTGGTAGAACTTTAAGTGCTGAAGCATAATCAAACCTTCCATCTCCCTCGCTGACTGATGCGAGAGTTCCTCAAAGTTCACTGCCTGGTCCCCCGTTGCTTCTAACTTACCTTGATGACCGTCTGGACAATATAGCACACAACGCTGTCTACGCTGACAATATAAAAATCTGAAATCGTTGACGGCTGGAGACTATAAGTAGCTGGTGATTTCATAGCCATAATGTAGTAAAACGCGACGTCCTCGAAAGCCCAATTGCTTCTTAATGATTACACCCAAAGAACCAAAAATAACTGTCTTCGTAACAAAAGAATCGTAAGCTATAAAAATTTTGCTTTAGTTGATGGACATGCAAAATTTCTCACTTAACAGAAGCAGAAATATCAGAAATTTTCAGGTATGTACCATATTTTGCATTGCAACATAACTGTTACGCTCAACAAATTCCACATATTTGTTCCAAAATTTACATTTTAGTATCTCACGAAAAGTTGAAAATCTCTTTTCGCGCCGAAATGGCCGTTCAAATCTCATTCCCATCTTGTAACACCACATTGGCCTACTACATAGCTGCCTTTGCCGTCGTATTTCAATAAAATATAAATGTATGTTTCTTCCTGTTCGTCCATTTTTATCGCCGAGAATGCATCATTTATAAGCTCTCGAATAACTGTTCGAAGGCTAAGAATTTTCACAACGAACTTAGGGCCCGTTTGGCTAAATACACGGAGGATTTCAATGTGGTGTATGTGTTTGTCCCAAGCACAAAACCAAGAGGTGGATGCCGGAAACATGATAAAGTGGTAAGTTTATGTGGCGGATCTACCGACGCATTAAATAAAAGCTACGCAAGGGATGAAACCGTGGTTAACGATGCGCTTGATGAGTTGAGTCCACCTGCTCCACGTGGCACATGCTGTCAGTTTGGAGTCTATGCCATTGTCCAAAAACTCACTCAAGCGACGGCTATTTCCTTTTGGGAAGCATTCGCGACGTACGTCCTACAAATCGCTGGTTAATTGTGAGTGAAGCGAACGGTTCCAGAAACTTGTTCGAGTATAATGTACCAACTGCTGGGTTTAAGCAATAGCCTGTCGAAATTTTGGCAAGCACATAACGACCATGTGTGTTTGTTATCTTCGTTAACTGAAAATTCTTACAATAAGTACGATGGTTCGTGCATAATGTTACGGTAAATCACCCCAAAATCCTTAGTTGTTTACAAACCAATGGCTGCGGAAATTATAGATATGCGAACATCGCTTCTGGCGGAATCACCGATTCCATTTATTTATGTGGTTTTCTTGATGTGGTCATCGTTCGTGCCATACACGAAACAAATCACCGGAGGTAAACCTTGAGACATTTCCCGTTTCTCGCTGCAGTTTAAAATCGTACGTTCATTTTCACAGATGGAAGTAGTGCCGGACAACCCGAGGCGTATGCCCATGAGCGCATTGAAAAATGTGTTCCCCTGCATCAATTACTTCTTACATTTCATGGTGTTTAGGATTATCACATTACGGTGGACACCTTTGTGATAGACAAGATAGTGACCAAAATGAGGGCAGCGTTGTTTGCGTCTGTTGTGATACAGCTCTGTGCTCCTTCCAAACTGGAGGTGATGTCCATACTTCACCTCATACTTACTACTCAGAAAAACTCATTTCAGGGTGTCTTTCTATTTCATCCGATGGTCACTACTGATGAACCGCCGGAGTCGGTAGTCACTATTACCGACTATGTTTGGGGTCTAAATGCGATATTTAAGTAGGTCGCAAATAGTGCTCAAGGCTACGAACTGTTGTGCAGTCGACTGTACGTAGTCGCCCATCAGGTTGGTGGCGCTCAGAAAACCATTATGGAAATTTCCAGCAGGGTCATGGGCATTTATCTTTTGTTCTCTAGTAAGACCACTGTTAGAGACAGACATACAGCACACGTCGCATACCTAAAAACGGGTCACACTACAACGTGTACAACAACGTGCAACGAATAGGGTTATAAACTCTGCTGTGATTTGTTTTTGACCTACGAGCACGGAAACGAAAACGGCGTAAAGATCAATGAAACGGCAGATAATAGTACGACGAATAACGGTAATGAATAGCGAGTACGGACTACACGCGGTCAGCTAGTCTCTTTCCATCCAACCCATCCATCCGAGGCAATCGCATGAACCCAGAGAAGATAACTGGCCTTCAAGCAGAGCTTCTTTATGTCCCTCAGCCCGAAGACAACAGGGGCACAAACCCGTTTATACTTATAGCCTTTGTGATTGGCAAAAGCAAGGTCAAAGGGAATGGACCTGGCAAAAGTCTAGGTAGTACATTCTAGGCGTGTTGCCGGGATGACAACAACAGTTGTCGGTCGCGAAGACCCGAGCACTACGTGACCGCGGCAAAAGTAAAGGTCACTCACAGGTTTAATTCGTTAGCTTTCTTGTCAGATAATGTTTTCCAGAAGCTCGCAACTTTCCCGACAGACACCTACTCACACGCTTATACAGACTGACTGGAGCTTCTGAACCCTTCCTCTTTGGCTCATGGACGATTGACGGCGGACATGATCCTTACTCTTAAAATGAGGACCACAGAGAATCTTCCAAATGGAAACTTCATAAGGCTGGTGGAGACCGCCAACTTGAAAAGCACAGTCGCTTACCTTGCTGGCGACAAGGTTTCGTTCTCCCAGTTTGCCCGACCTGAAGCGCCCTTCTGGCGGAGGTCCTGGAAGACACTAGCGTTGAGACGGCCAAAACCGGCGTTGTACTCTAATTAGAACGTCCATCTGTCGATGTGTATACATGTATGTATATTATTCCAAATAGATATGTGTACTCTATTTACCTGAATGTCCCCGTAAGCGTACTTTTCACCTGACTGCATCCCAGAAGTTCCGTTTACCTTGCACTGACCACCCGCTGACGTTATACGCTCTCACAATAATTTCTTCCTTTTGCTGTTATCTATTTCTCTTGTTCCATTCATTATTGTTACCCGTTTCTGGCAACCTCATCGGATGTGGTTGTGGAAACATGTCCACATCACTTTGCCACAAAATAGTGTGGTACGTGTTGGTTGTGGTACCCCGAAGATTGCTGTCATATTTAATACCCACTGAGCGTAATCACCCACCGGTTTAGGTCACTCAGCTAAAAATCAAAACAGCTCTTAGGTTTCACGCTGAATTAGACATCCCACTATTAGTAAACTGAGCTGTGGAAAGCGGATAGTCGTAAATGAGGAAAGAGGGAATAAGGGGAGGGTAACATGGAAGAATAAGTAGGGAGTGACCAGAAGCCGGTTGGAGAGAATGTAGAAAAGTGAAAGTAAGAACTTGGGAAATGAGACAGACTGATTGAGGATATCTGTTCCAGAGTGGAGGTCTAAGGTCAAAGATTAGCCAAGGTCCTTAACCAAGTTGAACGTTTGATCAGAGCCGTTTTGGGCCTTGAAACCTAGGTGGAAACAAGAATATCGTCACCAGAGGTATCACTGAGCCCCTTATTAAAGAGGGTAAAGCTGAGAAAAAGGGGATGAGGTTTCACGTGGGGAATCCCCTGGGCCAAGTGAACACTACGGAGCGCGTGGTTATTAAGCGGGCAATTAGGTTGGACATGTGGCAGGCAAATACACGCAGCCTTAGGTCCACGTTAACCGGGTTCGCTAACCCCAAGCACCGAAGCAGGTTTCTGGCTGCGATATTGCAAATATGTACAGCTACTCGCAATCGAATTACATTGAAATGAGATGACTTGACAAGATGGAGTAACGTTAGTTTTCCCCGTAGTACTGAATTATCGACTAGGGAGCAGCTGCGCACTGAACGCTAGAGACCACAGGTACAGCTAACACGACTACTTGTGAAGCAAAAGAATGGGAGGAAGAGCGGAAGAGTTACTCCGTTTGATAAAGATTTTCGGTGCGGATAATATGGATCATTCAGCTTGAAGCTAGAAAAAATGGAAAGAGCTGTAAAAACCGGGGGTTGCTGGGGTATAAGGCTTTTGCCCTGGGATACCTCTCGATTTAACAAGGTTAAAACTGGTGCTAGTTGTGAGAAGTCAAAGAGTCTTGTATCCTAATGTTAGTCGTTTAGGGGATAACCTGAACCGAGTAGTGAGAAATGTAGTCACGGTAACTAAAACCCAGTCACAAAGGGGACGGCCGGAAGACTATATCTACCTCCCTTGATATTTGGTCACAGGACAGATTAACACGATAATAGAATAGAAGGTTTTCTGTTGTTAATAGCGCAGCATTATGAACGGTACGAAGAAGTGAGGTAGAATGTGAGAAAGATCCGGTTGTTAAGCTGTCCCATAGTAGAAGGTGAAACAAAGTGTTTGTTCTTATGCAATCATAAAAGCCCGCCTTCGACTTGACCGAAAAAATGGGCAACTTCACAGTTTTACCAGAAAGCAAGCAGACATGTCAAACCGTCTCCTTATAACAGAAAACTTCAGTGATCCCGAGATGGGTTCCGAGATGTTGTTTGCTGACAGCGGTACTTCTGGTCTGGCATTGTTAGAACTCTTGAAGTAGATGGCATTACTTTAGAACGCTAACGTGTTCACCAGGTGAAAAGATGGCCAGACTGTTGCCGCTTCGGGTCGTGCTACAGCAACTAGCCTTATTTAGATTACAGACCTGAAGCTTGAAAAATCACTGGACAACAATGAATTTTGGGTCATAGGTCCACGGCTTAGTCGTGTTCCCGCTAAATCCCTTGTCAAGTGCGGTAGATCCGTTAGGAGCGTGACTATCCAGCAACTAAAGTCAGGTGCAAAACTGCAAATTTGGGTAGACGGCCGTTACACGGAGAATGTCGATAAAACCCGGGCCATAATTAAAAGCAGCCTCATAAAGCTAACTGACGGGCATTTTCCATTAAGACGTAGCCAACATATAGGGAAGCTCCTGCGGGGGGAAATTAAAATAGAAAGGACGCAGATGCGCAAAAAGAAGGTTTGGGCTGTGCATAAAAATTCAGATGGGCACACGAGAGTTCATCAGTGTCAAAAGAGGTTTTATGAACCACAAAACTAATGCAGGACGAAGTCTGAAACAAATCTAGTGGAGAAACACCATAAGAAACCCGTCTTTCTTCAGCTATGTCCAGACCTAAAGGGCGTTTTGTAGAGAACTGAGTAACGCTGTTGGCGCTATGGACAATGTTGTCAAATCTTCGCTACAAAAAAGGAAGTTTTCCGCCGGCTGTTTGGGGCGGCAAATATTTCAGACTCTGAAACCGCCGCAGTTGGACCCACACAGTGACCGCAACAGGACCTGTGATGGAGAAGTTCGAACTAGGAGTGGATGAAGCAAAGGATAAGTCGGATAGATTAGATATGATTAAAGTGGTAGGACCAGGGAGTATCCATTCAAGGACACTAAGACCTCTCAGTGATTTTTACAGGAGCCTCTCACTCAGCATTTTTGTCTCACCTTCCAAAAAGCTATTATCCCGGATGAGTGGAGGAAGACAAGCGTAGTACATATTTTTAGGGAAAAGTGAGAAATTACCGGCCAGTAAACCTCACATCAGTTATCCTGAAACTGCTTAAATGAAGCACCAAGAATAAGATTGTGGGGCACCTTGCTGAGAGTAGGCTTCTTTCCGCAGACCAACATGGGTTCTTGTGGTATACGTCCTTTTCCGTCAACTCGCTTCGCTTCCCCAATAATGTCACGGGAAGGTTGGGTAGCAGAGAAGAAGGTAAAGGTTTGTCAGGAAGGCGTTGGATTCGGTGAACCACCGACCGCTGATCATCACATTAAAGGTCTTTCGTCTTTCCTCAGACTGCTAGGATGAATGCAGGATTTATTAAAGAACCGCACATTCCACGTAAATGCGACAGACGGAGAGACCGCAGAAGGTCATGTGGTTAGGGGTGCACCTCGGGGATCGGTGTTTGGACCACCGCTGGTTTTATTGTTCATCAGTGATCTCTTCAAACATTAATTTTCCCCGCTACATCTTTGCTGATAATGTGAAACTTGTAAGAAATCTTGACAGCAAGCCTGCAGTAGGATTTGAATACTGTCCGGAAGTGGTCAAGTGAATTGCAGCTACCCTTGAATTCAGACAAGTGTGATCAGCTGCTTGCTCAGGAACAGTCGGGGTTTATCAGGTTTGTTGGTAAGAAGAGTAAGTAGAAGGGGCGTCATATGGTAGATGCAACCAGGAACTTGGAGGCGTTCATAAACGGGAACTTCAAGGTCTCCATACAGTGTCTAGAGGCGCTTCGAAATGGAAACAGAGCACCGTTTATGTTGAGAAAAACTGTAGTGTCAAGTAGTCCGAAGGTACCGTTGCCGCTCTGTAATGGGTGTGTGAAGCCACAACTGGAAAAGCGTGTGCAGGCGTGAGGCCCGAATACGGTAGAACATACAAAGGTGCTTGGGAAAGTTTGCAGATGTTTCACAAAGCCACTGAAAGGAATGCACAATAACTCATGCAAAGACTGGCCAAGAGAAAATCGTCTTTTTTTTCCTTTCACTAGGAAGAGTTAAGGGAGATCAAATATCTACCCCTAAGACTCTTAGGGGGATAACCGGAGTCGCGCCGGAATCACTGTTCAAATTGCACACAAATTCCTACTTCATAGACCACAGCCTTAAGTTGAATAAAACAACAGTTGCTTAATTATTTAGAACGAACTTCCTCGTGTGTCGAGCCAGAAACAGTTCCAACACGCTTCCACAGCGTATATCTTGCGATAGTCTGACAGAGTTCAAAAGAAAGCTTGGTGGGTATTGATCATCTCTCTTCGAGGACCTGATGTAAGAGGTTGGTTCGAATGGGTTTTCTTGGCACGGCCCTCCTCAGGGATTCAACGCGCCCAACTTTCATTTTCGGCCGTCATTTTTACCCCCTTATGTATTATCCATTATTTTGATTGCAAAGTCCTTCTTGACGACTGAAAGTACAGGTCCTAGGTAACAAACCCATAATGGTCACGCAATTTTTCCTGTATCATCTCTGTTCAGTGGGAAGATAAACCAGTTTATTTTGGTGGTGGCTATAAGCCTGTCTTCTGTTAGCACTAGTTACTTGAGCTTCCCAGCGTTTCATTTAGTAGTCCTCACAATTGCTCACGGAATTGAAAAATATCTTCTCTTACCGTCGCGGCACTGGGCGCCCTCAGAAGCTCCCCGGTGTAAACCCTTTTGTTCTGGAAAATGAACTGGCATTTTCTTCTTCTCTGGACGTCACCACCCTCGTGCTTACGAGCGAGCTGCGCGCTAAGTCAAACAAAACGTCACCTAACTTTTAATAACCCCGCCTCCTGCTAAACGGATGTACATGAAGTTCTTCTCTCCAAAAATTTGGAGGGAAGAAGCCTGCTGGGCCATCTCCCATCAATTAGTAGACATCCCCTCAACCCATTCTATAAGCATTTCCATCAGCAATCTCACAACACTGCGCACACTGCCTCATTCAGTGCACCGCCGCAAAGTTTTGTGGTCAAAAACCTTCAAACCTCCTCCCCAAAAGCGGGAATTGATGACGACATCGAAGCCACAATTCGCGACGACAAAGAAGCCAGTCGAGCGCACTGTAGGATGGCTGACCCTCACACGGACGGTGGGGTATCAGCTGCAGCCGTAGACAAGAGCCGCCAGGACAACTCCGTAGAACAGGCCTAGTTCAACCACATTGCTGTCCATAGCCCCCATTTCAATGTTGGGTCTGATCTCCCAAGCTTCTCCCCACGTTCTTTTTTTCTTTGTTCTTGAGAAAGCAGACGAGGAAGCCACTGTTAGGTTTACGTTTACGCATTGTTTGGGCCCGGTTAACAAGTTATCGAAAATCAGACAGTCCATTAAACTCAGCCGTACATCTTCGACTTACCGGGGACCTGGCCTACAGGCGATATAAATGAAAATACCTTGAGTGTCCTCGAAAACTCCGTTTACTGAGCTGATCCCATAGACAAAAGATGAAGAGCCCCATGAGTTTCACTCATCGGAATTTCCCGACTCCCAAGATTGTCAGCGACTTTCGCTCCCTGATAACTCTGACGCTCTGTGGATTCGACTGGCACTGCGCGGTCAAGATTCATCCTTAGTGAGGGTTATTCATCGTTCTCCCTCATCCGACGCGTCCGACGATGGCACTTCTTGTAAACGTAGACAAATTCTTGGGACTAGAAAGTTTCATTCGTCTATTTACTATGGGTGACTAACGCACCCAAGATGAACAGGACATCCATTTCCCGCCAGGATGGTGGAAGCGGATTCTCAAATTTCTCAACGGTACTGACACGACGAGGGATCTAGACATAGCATACCAACTCCCCAACGCGGCACAGTTCTAGTCGTATTCCCTCTCTGCTGGATCTATTTACCACAAACGGCGGTCACCTGGTAGACAGAGTGGCCATCAAATTACCACTTGAACACGGTGACCACCCTCTGTTCATATTTGATCTTATCTCTTACTGGCTACAACGACCAGCAAAAACGCCCACAGTTCGGAATTTTAAATAGCCTGAAAAGCCACCTAGGATCACTTCTCGTCGATTATAATAAGAAGTGTGTTTCAAAGCACATTTCAAAAAAGCGAGCGATTCATCCGTACGGTACAGACCGTGCACTTTCTCATATCGGCCAGTGCTTTCGCGCGAAAACGATTTTCTCCTCGATAACCCTTCCCAACTACTCGTGAAGCATCTGCTAACGGGAGACCCGGAGAACCTAAGTACGTTCCACATTATTTGAAGTGAGTATAAACGAGAAATCCGTGAATACGCTAAACTTTTACAAGAAAAGAACCTGCTAAAAGATCGCGTGGACAACAGTCACACATTTGAGCGTATCCATCGGCTGTAAAAGCAAAGGCCTTTAGCTCTTCTTCTGCAACCGCCAAAAGAAGAGACTTCGTCTGACTCCCTAGCTGTGGCCGAGTTAGTTGATCAGTATTGTTGGTCATTCTGCAACGTCGTACCGCCATATGGGCATTTGTTGTCGTATAATCCGTTTTCCTCCAACCAGCAGTGCTTCCTTCCTAGTCAGTCATACACAACAAACCAATCGTGCGCGATTCGAAAAGGGCAAATGATTACCTTGGGGATACTGAATTTAAAATTGTCTGTATAATTATCACTTTCGATGCCTCTTTTCGAATACTCCGCTTGTACTTCGACGACGTTCATACTGCACCAAAAATATTACCATATTCACAGATTATGTTGACCAAAACCAATCGTCGATCAACCCAGCCGGCACAATTTACAATGTGAGTGGGTAATTCGTGGGGGAGATTCCCCAAAGAATATCACCATTTTCGCGGCGTCTTGTATTACAACAATCATACTCAACCCAGCTGGCATACTCAAGTCGTAAGCAGAATTTTCGGAGAGCAAGCCGTATCTTTCGTCATCACACTCTTCTTCCAGATGCGCAATTTCATTAAATGGCCGTCCAAATCTATAATGTCTTGCGGACGCCACTTTGGAGGTCGCTGAATTAGTTAGTGGTAAGCAGGTTGTTCCTTCTCCGTTTCCACTGCTGGTACCTTCTGTGTTTGTTAATAACTGTGTTTTTGTGTTTATGTCTGGCCGTAACTTGTGATGAAGCAGTAAGCTATTTTATGGCTACATATGCAAACCTACGTTCGTGCGTCTCGTAATTAATTCGTACAGCATACAAACATGCATGTATTCATATAAATCAATATACTTGGAGGAAGTAATGTTGTACTTTTTCTCCGCGTGGATTATTTATTGGGATATGCGATTTCAAATACACAGGAAACCTGCATTATTGTGGCGTACATTATGCGTACAAATTTGCCAAAATATTTATATCGCATCCGACATTTATAGATCTCTTATTTTCGTCAGACATCCGTGGCAGCTCCCACGGAATGCTTATACAGCTTACCCGAGTTGGCGAAGTCCACTCTGAGCCGACTCTTACGTCGGCTTGCTGAAGAGCAAGGTGATTTAACCGCTTGGTCGGATATCGCCATTGAAGAAATCCCCGTTACCGGAAGTGCAGACCGTGATGTGACGGTATTGGGTGCTCCAGATAACGCAAGTTGTTGTCGTATACTATTCTTCAGTCATGGATTGTGAATGAAACGTGACAAATGAGGACTGTGGTAAGGATGGTAGTACACCAGTAGTGTAAATTTAAGGTGATATTTTTTGACTCCAGGATCCATTAACTTTTCGACCTTGCAGGTTCCCCCTCAACATCGGCAGGCCGGTCAGCGGATCCAGTGACAGGCGCGATGCCCGAGTCGCATCTGAAATGTCCTCCTGGTAATAACGTTACCGGGCGTATTTCGGGTGACGTACTCGCTATCCTTATGCATTGCAGTGTGTCGCTAAGGGACCTGGATAAATGGTAGCGGATGCTGAACTTCTACTTTCCGCGTTTACGGGCTGATCCGCGAACATAACTGGAAACGCCACAGTCAAACGCACTGCGTTGTGTTGTTGGTGGCGAATACGTGCACTTCGGCTTACCTGCCTCACCGCCACGTGCTTGTTGTCAAGCTCGCACACTGCCGCACAATATGCACATCCAAGTGCACATAGATGAAATCACTCGCTTCAGAGATTCCTGGAAACAATGCTGGCCACTAAAGGACCGGTTAATTTGTCCTCGGCTCCAAGTAGCTCTTGTTATTGGCCTATCCTCTGGAGACAGCAAACCGACTTCCGCCAAAGAACCTCTGGGAGACTTGATTGCGGAACTGGATTCGCTGTTGCACGATGAACTTCGAATTCTTGGAAGTGACTTGATCGCTTCTGTGAAATTGCAACCGGTTTTCTGTAATTTTTATGCGCTTGTCTACCTCAAACAGATCAAATGCCACGCAGGCTGCCATGACTGTGATAACTGCATTTCTCGCGGAGTGCGGGCAGACGGACTAGTCAATCATTCACAGCCCACTTGCCGCCGGCGTAATTACGAGGACTTCCGAGGACACAAGTTTTGTCAACATCATCATCCTGTTCCTTCCTCTTTCGAATCCCTACCGATTGGTATGATGACAGTTTTTCCCTGTGACCCTGAGCACCCAGGTTATCTGGATGTAACCCGCAGATCATCGTGTATGTGGAAAAGTGATACCGGCTATAAGGTTCCCACACAGTTACAAAATCAACCGTCAGATGCCATGGGGTCAAGTCGTGAGTGTGTCCCTGTGGACTTCGCGCATGAATGTCGTTCGTTTGATTTGGTAAAGCTTTGAAGAGCCACCGAGTTACGTTTTTTCTTGTTGTATCTGGGGCTTTTTTCCGGTGTTGCTAAACATCTTTTCCATTCACATACTAGGAAAATCTGTTAATCGATCACTTTTCGCGTTATACAACACTAGTTTGTTAGAGAGATATATTTTACTAACTAACACAACATTATAAATTCTGTATTAAAGATTTCGTCAGAAAATATCAGATTCCAATATTCGTCATACTTCACATGATCATTTTACGTTCTTCTGTTTATCACGTAATTCTGCCTTCCATTCTTGATTCTACAATAAATTCTAACGCAAGACAACATTCCACAACGTCCGGAAAATCAAAATCAAGTTCTGGTTGGACAATTCGCGAGGTCTGTGAAAATCCGTCCATTTTAAGGAAATAACTTAGTCCAAACCAGAAGATCGTCCGTTTCTCCGGGGAAATCGGGACCCTCCTATCTTCCTTTATCATCACAAAAGTTTCTGCACATTTTTCCGGAACCGTCTACGTCAAATGATGGTGAACTTCTTCGACTGTTCATTTTCTCCATCCTGAAGAATCTTTTTTCTGGCATGACCTTGAACATGAAGCTAATGTTAACCTTGTGAAGCGAAAATTGATGTAACCACTCATCACTTTTTATTGAACATTAAAAATTTTGACAACTATCGTTCTAGAAGTAAGCGAGCCAAATGCCCCTTCATAAACTGGAATCTTCCCGTATTATTATGTTCGTTTTGTTACTTTATTTCCATTATTGGTGTATTGTACAATTAACATTTATGTGTACGTAATGGGTTTCACGTTCAAATGTGTGTACTGATCACGCTTATCTGAGCATATTTCTCACAGATTCGTTGAGGATAATACCACTATTGTTGTTATTCTTAAAGCCCTTATCATCTAACCTTCGGTATATGAACATTTTTGTTTGATCATTTCCAGGTACACATTTTCTCTAATTTATTTTACCTCCTACTAGCCTTTCGCAACCACTTTAATGCGTAAGATAGCGGTCTAAAATCTTTTACTTCGTTCCGCAAACAACGCTGTCTCCAGTATTCACGGTATCATTCACTTACCCGATGATGTCGCTAAGCATGGAACGCTGTAATTGTTTTTGGCTTACCCGTTTTAGATACTCACTGAGAGGTAGGTTATGCGTGGACCCATAAGGCCGCATGTAAAGGCGTTCCTACATATAAGTGAAGTTGTTAACTGTAACTCACAATCGATTAGCGCTGATGACTGCGATGATGTCGGGTGTGTCCGATATCGTTTTCCGGCATCTACAAATGCGATTATGCGCCAATCGCACAATTTTCACTGTGAGCGGTACCCATTGCTATTTAATCGTTGGCAGTAAACCATCGAAAATTACTGACTTCGATGACTGTGTTTTCGTGGATACTTGCGACTTTTCCAGTTATGATAATCTGCCCCCTCAGCCGTACGTATTTCCTGTGATCATTTTCAGAATACGTAACAACTTCCCCAGTCACCTCTGTTTTATTCAAGTGCACTTATGGTCCTTATGGGGCGTACGCGATTGTTTTGTCCATTGTACATACATTCAGTCCGTGAAAATTTTTCCTTTTTGTGTGCAATTTTTCACATGTAGACAAGTGTCATGCGCGTCTGAACGTTAACCCAGTGGACTAAATTTTTTTCACGAGTTCGCCGTAGTTATACTTCGGAGTGATAACACGGCGGGAACCTATTGACCACAAGTGTTTGTTGAAACGTGGGCATATAATACGTGAATGCAGGTGCCATGATGATCGATTCGATATTCACGAAGTTCGCATAATAAGGTAACACGGTGAGTTGTGCACCATTTTACCGACTGACTCACAGCCATATACGAAAATGGAAAGTGTGCAAAGAATTGCTTCTGCTGACTGCAAGTCAAACTACAGAAGTCGCCATGTTAGTGAGCAACCGCCCTCGCGAGAAGTCGTGGGCACTATTGTTCTCCAAGGCTCACCACTCTGTAGCAAAAATCTCGGAGGTTCCCGTCCACCGATGTTGTTAGTAAAACTTCAGATTATGCAGCATGTGTTCACGCTAGTAGCTGCCCCGTCCAGTTGACTAAAACTATGAACAACGTCTGCGGCATACGTTCGCATTAGCAGCTGCTCCTCTCAAGTGACTCACGCGGAGAACGAACACTTTGGGGAATTGATGAGAAACTTGTATTTGAAGTGTTTGGGGCACAGGCTGATCGTCGTCTTTGATTCCGTTGATTGTCATGTTCATTGAAGTAGTTTTCTGCGCCATGATATATAATTGGTGTTCTGGACAGCAAGTCATGATCTGTTGAAAGGTGTACCTCCCAGTGATTGGCTGGCAGCTTCAGGTCATCCGTTTTCTTATACTGTTTCGTATGAACGCCAAGCGACCTCGATTCGGTTGAAAACAAAGCAATAGAGTGAAGAGAATTAACTTCTGATGATTCTTGATAATAGACTGGGACCTAATACCCCTTTATACGCCGTTTTATATACGCCGAGGGTGGAAACAACGACATCATAACGTCACTTTCCATCATTTCAAAGAGCATTGTTTCGTCTGCCAGTATCTACCTGAAATCCTGCAAAAATGGAGGAGTGGTATAAATATCATATGTACAACGAAACCGGAAAAATTGTCACATAAGTTTCACTATCAACTACGTTAGTATTGTTATTGAAATGCAATGCTAACATTGTGTGATCGTATATTTCCATTTCGTCGATAAGTTCAAAACGCTGTAAGATCAACCACTCTTACGTCGTGGGATGACGTACTTCACCTCGACGATTGCAATGAACGCATTTATAAGACTGGAGAAAGTGAGAGTAACACCAATAATAGGTTGTTTTTGCAAAAATGGTGAAACTATTCTCACATCAGACTGGTACTTTTCACGCTTATTCTATGTACTCTGTTTTTCTTCTTGACACCGCCCATTTACAAGTCATTAACCGTAGGTACTTTGTCGGAAGTTTCGATTGGAGCATTTCAAAAATTATTTAAAAAACAAGGATTTGCGCCAAAATGACAGTTTTCCTTTCGGGACGACTTTCAAGCCACTTCCTGCGCAAGCCATAATTGCCCAAACGTGCGCACACTATTCTTCTTAACAGTCTCAGTTGTTATTTAGAAAATATACTGAAGGACTTCAGGCAATTGTAGTCTTCGGGTCAAACGTGGCTGATGACACCTTCAGCCAACAAATCTAACATAGGTGCACGTGGTTGTCTTATACCAGAGAACTATAGAGCTGGACGGCCACAGCACGAAAACTGCGCCAAACTGGCCAAAACTGATGGCCACATATCGAAAGCTGTCTTCCTCGTTTTTGTCGAAGCATGTGACCATATATCACACGGTCTTCTTGTGTATAAGATGGACGCTCATGGCATCTAAGGAGAGGTCCTCCGCTGGATTACATCCTTTCTTGTTAACATGACTTTTAAGGTGAAAACCGGATCATATCTCTCTTCCGATCTCCGCTGGAGTCCTTTAAGGATCCGTACTTGGTCCACTATTGTGTCCGACGTATACCATTAAACTTCCAGACGTTTCTAGGAATACTTTCATCTATACCGTTGATTCAAAAATCTGGAATTCTTGCGATCATTGCGCACTGTGGATTGACCTTGGCCTATTAAGCGCTGGTAGGATGGTTGGGGCCTCCTTCTAAACGACAGCAAATGTGCCCATATATCCGTCGGAGGAGGCTCTGGGACCCATTACTGATACATGGTGCGCGAAATGTAACGGATGTCGCGGAGGGTAATCAGAAGGACCTAGGGACTTGGTTATAGTCTCGTTTGTTCTCCTATTTACACTACCAGATGACCACCATCAGGAACTTGGGTCACTTGGGATGAATAAAACAGTCAAGAGACGAAAACTGGTGGATGCAAGCATTTCGTGTTGACTCACCAGTATTAAGTTTGCAATAACATGAAACGTTTTTCTGTGTCGAACAGTTAAGGGATGGAGTGGATAGTCAATCTCTGGGTCTGAATAACCATCACGTAGGGTCAACCATATTTATGTTGAAGCTCAGTTTAAATACATTATCGATCAGTTGTGAGATTTCCAGCCAACTGCTGTTAACAGTCTGGGTTGGCTTAAAGCCAAATTCGGTGGTATATCTAATGAGTTTCTCTTGACTCCGATCACCGGCCGGCGTGCTATCCCAAACGAACACCTGCACTCATTAACAGAACTTAGATCGAGAGTTGTAGTAATATTTAGGCCAGACAAGGACTACGGTGCAATCCTTTTAAACAGAGATGTGTATGTGTAGAAAATGCTGTCAATAATAAAGGACCAAAGGAGGTTTCAGCAAATAGACACAGTGGACAATATCACCGAAATAGGAGGTCGCGTAGGAAGGCATCTTCAACTTCTTTTATAGCTACGCCCAGCTGACAACATGACGTACAAATTCCTCAAATCGTGTGGGTCATCGCCACCTCATCTCTACGGCCTTCCTGAGACAAGCAATTCTGGAATGCCGCTCAGGCCTATGCTGACGATGGCTAACTCTCCATAGCTTAAATCGGCACGCTGGTTGGTCACCATCCTGGCGCAATTAAAACAAAATTTTCAGGCCTATTGTGTTGAGGATTTCTCTGAATCGATCTGTCACTTGGACAAGATCAATCTCGTTAATGAGTTGGTATGCTCCGCAGATGTTCAATCACTGTTTACGAATGTCCCACCATACGAGACGACTGATTATGTTTATGAGCTCGTTGGAGTGAGCTATACTACTCTACCTCTAACCAGTGATATTCTGAAGGAAACTATTATTATGTGCTAAAAGCGCCCGTTTCCGTTTTCTTGATCGGTCCTACCGCCAACTAGATGGGGTAACCATGGAAAGTCTGCCAGGGGACATTTTGGCGGACTTTTCATGTCAAGGACTGAGCAAGAGTTAGCAGCGGACATAGCAAATCTCTCATACTACAGGCGCAACGTTGATGATACACTAGTATTCATTCGTTTCAAGCAGGTAGTAGACAATCTAGTGCGACTCCTAACTAGTTATCATCCCAACATGAAGGTGACATGTAAACTTGTGGTTGATAATTGTTTGCCGTTCCTAGACGTACTCATAAATCACCAGGAAGTTGGCTTTATTGAAAGTCACCTACAGGAAATCCACGAGGGTTTAGTCAATATCTGAACTTTGATAGTTTCGCACCGGCCCGTCACAAACATGCATTAGTAAGTACACTATTCACACGTGCAAGAAGAATCTGTACACAGGACAGTGTTACAAAGAGATTAGACTTGATCAGCTTTGCATTAAAATCTAATGGATATTCGAAAAAGTTCATGATTAAGCATAGCAGACCGAAACCACCTTCCGAACAGGTGGCCACAGTGGGGAAGAGGAAAGTTTATACATAACCTCCTTTCAAAGGTGATTATAGCATGCATCATACGGTTCGAAGCCTGGTGAATTCGATTAAATGAACACTTAACGCAGCGTAACTCTGTGTTTTAGCTCGGACCCAAAAACTGCCTGTCCCTTCACTCAAAAGAGACCAGCCTCTCGGTTCCAACTCATATTGTGTCTACCAATTCCCGTTACCGCAAAGAAAGTTACATGGGTAGGACCGAGAGGTGCTTGATCTGCAGAATTAATAGGCATTAGCTCGAATGGGTGCAGAACTCTATATCACAGAAGAGAGAAAATATCTTTGAAACAGGCAAGTAACCAGTGTCCGCAGTTGCAGGACACGTCGTGACCACCAGTCAAATTAATTACCTAGTTTGTGCATTCAGAATCTAACTACTTCACTCCATTAATTACGGCTTGCTGAAGCCGACCCAATGTACTCAGAAACAATTGCTCGCGAAATTGACCTTTCCTGGACATAGTGACCTTTCCCAACCTACCGCTTGACTATCCACCCTACTCCTCTAACTGCTTCATATAAAAAAATTTTAGGAGGCAAATTCACCAGAACAATCTAGTCAAGACATTGATGACGGGTGATGAAACCAGTCATCTACAAAGTACTGAGGGGCACGTCGGACCAACTATTAGAAGACTTAGAAGTGAGCGTGTGTGCAGCGACAGGAGGATACGTTCAAGTCAGCGTGGGTGTCACGCCAGTCGGAGAAACCAACGTCTATGGAATTGGCCTTGCTCGGCCAATTGGTAGCGAAGTGGCCTAACAGGCAGACAGTGATTCAACAAGTGAATGGTCATATTTGGCCACTATTTCATGATATACACTTACAAGCATTTCATTCATTTATCGAGCTGGTACCTAACGATACAGCGTGTTCTCCAGCAATTGTGTTCTTCTTGTTGCTTTGCAAGTGGACCAGGTGAAGCTGCATAGCAGGGCCCAAGTCAAGCAGTCAAGCTGTATTAGAACGTTTGGCAAAGAAAAGGCGCGTTATACCAAAAAACCGTTTCGTGATATTGTACACTTGGTACTAAGGGGTCAATACGAAATGCTCTCATCTACCAGTCTTCATTTTCTAACCGTTTTCGCCAAACGGCTGAAAGGAATGAATTGTCTTAAACACCTGGAATAATCAAGAGGGTCTTCCCCCGCATGCACAGGCATGCCTTCCAATCGCTCCCCGGGGTTTATGTGGGACCACAACTTGGGTTTCGAAGACTCCGAAGTGACTTAATCGTAACACACTTTTTAGCACAGGACTGTTGCAAAATTTCTTCCCCATAGTGGCTGATAACAGTCGAAAGGTTCACGAAAAGGAGCCATATAAGGTTCAACCCCACAGTTTCTTAGGAAAAAGTTCACTTACAGGGTTATCAAACACTGGAGCGGCCTTAAATTGAAAATTGCTGGCTGTACTTCTAGGGACCGCCTCAAAGTGTTATTAGGTTACCACTTACTTAAGAAGTTACTAGATTGGCATTTTACTCTGTTATGTTAGATTAGCATTTTACTCGGTTCTTCGTGCCCTCTGTAACCCCCGAGAGCAGTGCTACAACCTGTTTTTGGTGACTACCCTCCAGGTCGATAGAAAACCGCTGAGATCGAAACGGACAAACTGACTGGACCCGAGCGACTTAGGCCTCCAACCTCGAATCCGAGAAAAAAATTTGAGTTTTCTTGCTTGGTGTGGTTTTTCCAAGTTTCCAATACTACATGAGTATGGGGGGCTAAACCAATATCTACTCCCCCATCAGATCTGGTAATTTCTGCGTTCCATCACCTGGTGGCACATTTCCCCCAGGTTATCAGAAGATGATGCTGGTCTGCTTGGAGCGATCCTTGCCGTGCTTAAAATGGGGAAGGAGCATCGAACTCAGTCTTTACAGTGCGACGTAACTGACGAGTGGTCGCATCGCATCCGAGCTTCAGTCACCGCTGAGCTACACAATTGCCTTGAGAGGAGTCCTTCGGACGGATTACAATTTTGTCGCCTGAAGTTTTTCCCGATAGGCGTCAGACTGAGTCCTCCTCAGCAGTCGCTATCCACAATTGAGGCGAATGTTGCATGTGTTCCGCTGGGTCGAGAGCTATACAGCACACCCGCATAGGTGAACGCGGGAGTGATGACGTATGCGGGTGCCCCAGCTCTTTCTGGACGGACATTCGTTGATGTGGTTGCGAAAGGACCAGAGGATGTGGCTGAGAGAGTCCCGAAGGATGCAGTTTTGAGGTTATCAGAGCATTAGAGGACCCGGTTGCACCTGACAAGAAGAAAAGTGTTGTTGAACACTAACGGAAGACTGAACCAAAAATGGCCACACCCATCAACAGACCCAAAGCCGCAAAAGTTAGCCGTGCCCCAAGCGGCCATACGGGCCCTCCCGCAGACGGTTGAGAGGAGGAAGCTCGGCCAATATCTGAAAAAGCACGCCCACCACGCGATCGCTGTGTGATTAATTCAACCTCCCCGAGGCTGCCACCTAAAGTTCTTAGTTAACGCTGGATCGCAATATTACTGCTTTTCGCGGTTCGCCAGCTAAGATGGTCACATATGAAGACGAAGATCTAGCTGCAAAAAGTTGCAGTACGCGCAGCATTTTGCCTTGGTCGGAAGGCGGACGATATTAGTATGTCACGGAGGCTACTGAAACTTGTTTCGGGTAACGCATCACAAGTGCGCCTCCTCCTGCAGCAGTCGTCGAAATTGCGCTGTGTGTACAGGCGCAAAGCAAAAGACCTGGCCCCAGAGGATCGTGAACGCCTGAAGGCTGCCCTGAAAGAACTGCATGCGTCCTCCCCCGGGGCAAGGAGAAGCAGCAGAGTTCCCGACAATGCTTCCCATCATTAGCCCTTCCGGAGGTTGAAAAGCAAGTTTTGATCGAACGGGAGTAGTACACCCAAACGTTCAGGGCCTCCTAAACAAGCTGGACGAGGTAAATGAATGGGTTAGAAATAACGACGCCGCAGTCATGATCCTTGTTGAGGCGTGGTTGTCAAAGGAAATGATGGACGCTGAAATCCCCTCCTCCGGGTACACTCTATTCTGCTCGGACTTCTCAAGTGTTGATGGTCGGAAAGCAGTGGGACTGATGCTTCTTATTCGCAACAACATTTCCGCCACTCTTGTGCTATCTAGCGTAAATGACGGCGATATTTATGAGGGAATGTGGTGCAATCCAAAGTTAACACTGAACAGCTCCATTATACTCTGTGTTATATAACACTACTCTGGATCGTTTCTAGCCCAACTGTTAGATGATCTAAGGAATTTCGAAGCAACTGACTACTGTTTGCTACTGGGAGACTTCAAAGCACCTAACATCAGCTGAACAGCATCAGCCTCCATTAGTGGTTCAGACCATTTTTTGGAGACACTGCTTAGACTGGTCGCTGAGGTGGTGTGCTTGTACCAACACCTGGGAGTTCCTACAGGGTTGCAGGTTGGATGTTGCTTCAAGTTGGATTTGGTGTTCTCGGTAAAAGAGTCCGACATCAACCACGCTAATATTTTGCCTACAGTAGGTAAGAATGACCATGCACCATTGGACATAAAGTGGGCAAAAGGCAAACTACGGGTAACGGATATCCAGGTTCCATGGAATATCCGGAGAATTCCTCTCGAAGAAATGATGGAGACCGCGCGCGCATACGACTGAGACGACGGCACAATCATGGTTGACGCGCACTGGTGCAGGATTAGCGACACCCCGTCGGCTCTCGTGGAACGGTTCGTACCGATATCTTGTGGTCTTCCCACCCAAAAGGGCCACCGTGTTTCGATGGTAAATTGAGTGCCACCCTCAGGCGCAGACACCGGCAGTGGATAAGCTACCGGGCTGGTCATAGTAACTAGGAGGCTTACCGGAAAACACGAAATGAATGTAGCACCACGAAGCTAAAAAATCGTTGGCAATATGGGATAAGGCTGACCGCGAAATAGGCAATAGTACCCAGGGGGCTCTGGGTGTACATCCATCGACGGACCAGAACTGAGGCGGAAATCCAGGCACAGATGGATCACCATAAAAATGAAGTTGTTGAGGACTCGCACAAACATCCGCTAATAGCCTGGCGCTACCCCTCGATCTACTTCCAGGGCAACGCGCAGACTGCGTTGCTCGACGGTACTGGACCACTCCAGGTAGAAATGCTTTTAGCGTTGAGGAGATGGATCGCGAGCTAAGGTTGATTGATGTCAGTGGATCTAGTGGCCATGACAATATTCGCCCTTTATTACTGGGTGAACTAGCGGTGGAATGAGCTGTGCTACTGACCTAACCGCGTCACCGTTCTCTTAACGAAGGCAAACTGCCAACAAGGTGGGAACGAGCAGTGGTTGCGTCTATGTACGAGGAAGGAGGACGTTTAGAAGCTGTCAACCATCGACCAGTATGCTTAACTTGCGTGCTTGGCAATGTGATGGAGTGGTTGATAGCCCGTCGTCTTTGGGGGCTTCTGGGCCAACACTTCACCCTCAGTGAGAACCAGCATGAATTCTGGACAGGGCGATCTTGTTTGACAAACACTTCACTTGTCACAGAGCGATGGATTGAAGCAAGAGCTAACGGCAAGACTTTGGGCTTGGCGTTTCTAGATTTCAACAAGGCTTTCGACAGAAAACCACATAACCATTTACTCACCGAGATTTTGGTGCACGCTGTCAGTTCACTTATAATAAATGATATATCAGAATTAGTCTATGGCAGGTCACTCGCTGTCATGGTCCACCAACGCTTATCTGGATGGCTGCCCGTCCCAAGTGGTGTGTCGTAACGGTCATTGCTCGTGCTCATGTTGTTTCTGATTTTCATCTATGATCTGTTGGACTAGTTTCAGCTGCCTCCCTCGGCTTCGCTGATGACATGAAGGTGTGAAAGGCAGTCTATTTATATGAAGATAACGAAATATTGCAACCGGACGTAGGTACAATTTTAACACGGACAGTTCAATGGGAGTTGTCTCCAAACCCGGAGAAATGCTCCCTTACGCACCTGGGTGATATCAGAAATTCAAAGACATAACGTTGGAGGTCAGATGGTAACATAGCGTAATAAAGAGCGTGATTTTGGAATGCTGGTGTCAGACGCCATCGGAACACTGGTTCATAACGCAGGCTTGTGCTGATGCTAGGAACGTTTTGGAGTTATCCGTCGATCCTTTGCTAAGGTTTCCAGGAAGGGCCTTTATTTACTCTTCTTATTTCACGTCCGTCCCAGACTAGAGTACGGCCATGTCACACTGCTGCCGTGTACACAAGAGGAGATAGCTCAGCTTGAAAGTGTACAGAGGGTAGCCACACATGTTTGGTGTGATGAGAGGTCTCTCCTACAACCGGTGACTAGAGTGTCTGGACATGTACCTCAAGATTGCAGACGACTCCGCGCGATCTTATTGTGATACGCGGCATTTTGCGAGGTTACATGGGCGAGAAACTAACAGTATACGTTCCCCTAGGAAATGAGCAAAAATACCAGAGTCGCCCTCTCACGACTCTCAAGCAGCAATCGGAGCAAATTCACTCTGCATTTCGTCTCTTTCGGCGGGCAGTCAACAGCTAGGACGCGCTGCCATTGCAAGTAATTTTAGCACATGATGATGTAGCTTTGAAGCGGCTCCTAGATGTGCATATGGTAGCGCTGGAATTTCAGCAATTTCAGCGATATGTTCACGGATTCAAGGTAGGGGGCCTAAGTCACTTGAAACCAGTCAGTTCGTCTGTTTGGATGTCAGCGGTTTGTCCTTGACCTGAAAGGAATCCACCGTAAACAGTGGATAGGACCGCTCTTGGGGGTTACAGAAAATACCTAGAACAGAGTTAATCATTAATTTAGAAAAACAGAGTAAAACACCAACCTAACAGCTTCTCAAGTAAGTGAGAACCTAATAAGATTTTGAAGGTGACGCTCTGTTGCGTCGATCGGACTTGCGTGATCCAGAAACAATCCCAGTGGGGGTTATCTATCGTTCTCCCTCATCTGACGTCTATGTTGACGTCACTCTTCTCGTAAACCTAGACAACTTCCTAGACCAACAAAACTTTACTCATCTACTTATAATGGGCGACCTTAATGCACCGAAAATAAACTGCGCATCAGTTTCTCACCAGGAATGTGGAGACATATTCTCGACCTCCTCATCGACGCCGATACGACGGAGACCGTGGACACAGCATGTCAACGCCCTAACGAGGCATCGCCCTTGTCAGACTCCCTCTCTGCTCGACTTAGTCATTACTAACGAGAGCCACCCGGTAGACAGAGTAATCATCGAGCCGCCACTCGGACACAGTGATCACTGTCTGCTCATCTTTGACCTTATCTGTTACTGGTTACAGCAACCAGGCAGTGCCACCAGTGCCAAAAGTGGTACCACTTCAAATGCACTGGCCTCAATGAGCACCAGTGCCAAACGTCTTGCTTCTTCAGCTTTAAACATTAAAAGCATAAGCTGTAGGTTTAACGAAAACCAGGATGCCACTGTGCCTCCGACCATTCAAGGGCGCCCCACGAAAAGTGAAGCGACATAGAAAACCTGCGGTTGTAGGTGCAGGACTCTGCTCCGCACAGTCTGCCCCTCCATTTCTTCCATGGGGAGTAGGCTGGAGGAGTACCAACGAACCTTGACAGAAATGAAGTTGGAACTCCAGTCGTTAAACGAGTACACAGCAGTCGCTCTCCCTGGAGTTGCTGTTACCAAAACGGCAGTTGCCCTTTCAACTGCACAGGTAGAGGAGGCAGCAGCTAATATGAAGAAGAAAGCTCTCAGAGGAAGGAGAGTTGTCCTATGGGGTCAATTTCCCTCAATGTCCTCTCCAACCGAGCTGGCTAAGTTAGTTTTAAGTCCTTTATTCTCTTTGAACGATTTCAACCTTGTACTGGCGAGCAGGCTGCGCGCCAAGACAACCAAGAGATCACTTAGCCTTTTGGTATCCTTGCCAGCTACGCTTAGTCCTGACACCGTGGTGGAAAAGACAGTGGCTTTGAGGTCCGCTAACGCCCACCTGCAAGGCGTTTCGTTTGACCGCTCTCGACAGGAGAGAGCGAGATGCGAGCAGCGCGTTAAAACGATGTCGTTGATCATGTCAGACCAGAAGCTACAGCTTGAGACTAAAGTTGTAGTTTCTGCCCCAGTAGTGCCCATTCAGGTTAATGTGCTAGTGGAGGAAAGCGGGGATGCCGATTTCGTAGTTGCCATCCCCACGACTGATTCCTCAAGCACCAGCACCACTGTGGATGACACCGCAACAAGGCT
>LUCH01003894.1:0-25602 GCA_013368495.1 Paragonimus heterotremus
CAGCCAGGTTACCGAAAACTGTAGAAACTTTCACAAAATGAATATTGGTCAATTGTGTTCTCACTTAATCTCAAAAACCAGTGAGGATTATTCTGTTCTTAGTCAATAAACTGTGGATGAAAATTACTGCACAACTGGCAGCCGGAAAGCGAAAGAGGCGAAAAAAACCATTCCAAAGAAACGACATGAACGAACAGTTATCTGAGCTGGACAAGAATTGAAAATGGTGTACACGATCGATTATCAAACGAGTTATTTTGTTCAGTCCTTACACTTGCACAGACTTAGGTCATTAGGTCACATAATAAGGATGTCAGCCAGCCGTCTGCCACACCGAGCACTGTTTGCCGACGCTGCGGCCGATTGGCGTAAGGTGCGAGGTGGACAGACGATGACCTGGCGTAGACAAATGAAATCGTTCACGAAGGGGTTGGACACTGTAGATTGGGTTTGTCTTCTGGGCCAGGGACCTCGCGACACGCAGAGTGGATGGCTTGAGACGTTAGGTGAGATGGCGGCTAACCGAGCTCAGTGGCGTGAATGTTGTCGTTGTTTGTCCGAGTTGTCTGTGAAGTGAGTGCCATAAAGTACGCGGGGCAGTGAAAGCCGTGAGAAAGCTGTTTCGCTGGTGACGCCTTACTTTCACTTACAGCTCGGTTGTTTGTGTGCAAGGTGTAGGCGCCTTGATGTTTTGCGTTTGACTATAGATGTAGTTATTTTTAGTAGTTAGGTCCATTGCCCTCCCCTTCTTTTTTTACTCTCTTCTTATATAGGTTTTTCTTCTTTTTTTTCCTTCGTGATTGTGTGGCAGTTAGGCATCAATGTGAACCACCGATGTATTGCTGTCTATGACGATGATGATGACTCAAGGGATGGTGATGCTGGATTTGAATCAATCGCACTCAATTCAATAAGGTTGTTTAGTGGACAGTGAAGTAAAATAGTCGCTTAATCTCAACGTATGTGACAGCTTCTAACAGCTCACAATGCCTGTTTATTGTCGAGCTCTTAATTTATACTCAGGACCCGCGTATCGGCATGTGGAAATTTGGCGGTCACTCGTAGTTATTAGCCTGTATTTTTTAGTAACTCAATTGACCTCTTCATTCATGATAACTCAATAACAAATCACATCTCTGCACTTGACTACTTATCCAGTTATGTCGAACATAAGGCGCAGTCAGTTTGTACACTGTATACTTCCCAAAGACATTATCATTATCGCTTTCATTGTCGTTCGGGCGCCAGCTTGTTACCTAATTTGTATTAAAGTGATGGTTTCGGTGTAAGTAACGCAGCATGATTGTGTGCTCTGCAATTTATTTCGCAAGTTCTGTGATTTTTACGACTTACAGTAAAGTAGCAACCAGATTTGCGTGGTCCGGGTTGCGTTGGCTGGGTCTTCGGCGCTTTTAGGAACCGTAGGTGGCGCCACTGTTTGTCTGTCGTGCACTTTGGAGCAACCATCTCCACTCGGACCATGCTGTTGTGCATGCAAGTTTTGTCATTTTCCGAGGGGACGTATGCAAGACGTAAATGCAAGATGCTTAACTGGCATTCGAGCGATGAGGATGTAAAGAACGCTTATCAAAAGCGTTGGTGAGGAAGTTGTCCAGTTCGAGTCAGATGAAGGATCCTACCGAACACTGGGAACTAATCGCCGAAGCTATGGAATCATGTTGCAACCAAGCATGTTCCGATGGAGCTGTACAGTTGCGACAGAACTGGATTTCCGTCACCTCGATAAACCTCATGAACAAGCGTAGCTCGATTCCACCTGGTTCTGAATATGATGACGACCGTCGTGAACTTAAACGCAAGCTGACTAAAAGTTTGCGCAAAGACCGTGAGCACTACTTGGTTGAACAATCGAAAGAGATGGAAAAACCTTTTTATCTGGGAAGACTTTTTACCCTGATCCGTGGTTGTGTTGGCCATCGAGTCGGTGTAAGTGAGACCATATGTGAAAAAGATGGTTCACTTATTACTAGTCAATCGCGCCGACTTTTCAGGTGGGCTGAACATTTTGAAGAACAGTTCAGTTGGCCTGAACCAGATCATGCGGACGACGGGACCCGATTGGTCAGTTATTGCGTTCCCGACGACCCTCCGTCGGAAGCAGAAGTGGTCCTGGGGCTCAAGTTATTGAAGTGTGATAAGGTTTCTGGTCCAGACCTCCTCCCTCCTTCTCTTTTCAAGGATGGTGGGGAGAGGTTGGTATTAGAACTGACAAAATTCCTGCAGACGATTTGGGAAACTGACTGGGTACCTCGCGATTGGTGCTTATTAACAGTAATTCCGGTCGGGGGTGCACATTTTTGTGTTGCGATAGATCTTGGAGCATCGACACTTTTATGGGCAATCGATGGTCGTGGTCTTTTTAGACCTATAGCCTATTATGTTGCTCGCAGCGTTCTCTGGAATTGTCTTATTCACAATGGAATGACAAGAATCCGTTAACCTCACTGTATACTCCATCTGCAAGCAGAATCAGAGTTTATCGGAAACTGTCTCAGACGTTTATCACTTTCAGTGGTGTTCGCCAAGGTGTTAGATCTCTCCCGTTCTATTCCAATTTAGTCATAAATGACATTCTGGAAGATGCGCTCGAAAACGCCAACAAACGGTGTGTTGAGGTTTTTCCTTGTGTTAGGTTGACGGACGTGGAGTGTGTGGACGACATTGTATTATTTAACCCTCCTACAGAAGACAAGTCGGCCACACTAAACAGTTTGAATGACCAGGTTAGTCTGAATGAAATGCATTTCACGCCTTCAAACTAAAGCGCTGCTTCAAAACTGAGACATTCCCACTGCTACCTTCTTTCTTTTAAGCAATCTGCTTGAGACTTGACATTTTCACATACTTGCGTAGCACTGTTTCGTCAGTTTGTGACGTTACCAATGAGATATCGACGATGATGACAAATGCACGTGTTGCCCTAGCCAAAATGCATCATCTTTTGGGTCGAAAAAATGTTTGATTGTCGTTGCCTTTTTCCGGTAGATAACATCAAGTGAACCATTGAGTGAGCCATACAGTCGTCCGGAACGCTCAGGATGCGCGATCGATTGGTCAGCTGATTAGGCTGCACAGCCTGCGGTGGTTGGGTCAAGTACTCCTCGTACCAGCTGAGCGTTTGCTGTATCGGTCATTGTACACTGAGATCACCAACCGTTGGGTAAATTCGCGTGGTGGTCAAGCAACCACGTGGTCACGAAATCTGAAGGCCCCATCTGTTCCATTGAGTAAAGTGGGTAGGCGTCGCCTGGACAGATGATGACCTACCGTAGACAATTGGAATCGTTCACGAAGGGGTTGGGCGCTGTAGATCCGGTTCGTCTTCCGGGCTGGAGCCCTTGCGACTCACAGAGTCGATGGCTTGAAACTTTAGGTGAGATGGCGGCTAACCGAGCTCAGTGGCGTGAGTGTTATCGTTGTTTGTCCGAGTTGTCTGTGAAGTGAGTGCACTTAATGACGCGGGGCAGTGAGAGGCGTGAGGAAGCTGTCTTGCTGATGACGCTTTAATTTCACTTACAGCTCGGTTGTTTGTTTGCAAAGTGTAGGCGCCTTGATGTTGTATGTTTGAATATAGACGTAGCCATTTTTAGTGACTAGGTCCCCTCCCCTTCCCCTTTCTTTACTTCTCTCTTCCTATACAGGGTTTGCTCTTTATTCTTCTTCATGGTTGTGTGGCTGTCTATGATGATGATGATGATGTCGCCTGCCCGGCTGACATCCTCATGATCACTCAAATCACATGCTAAATTCGTTATCTACGATGACAGTGTATCGCATTCAGTGGTGTACTTAAATTCATATTACGTCCATTTCTTCCGCTTGTTCTTGTTTTACCAATTTGCGTTCTTTTTAATAAAGCTTTCTTGTAGGTGATTCTAAATCATTGTTGCGTTAAGCGTCTGCCCGAGCCACAGTGCCTTGTGGTCTGGCTCATTGCCGTTGTGAATGGATGAGTGAATCTGCCAGCGCCCAACAGATAATAGGTTAATAGCTGAGATGTTACCAGGAATGATCTTTACGATGCTTTCTTTTAGATAGTGAAACAAACCAAGCACTCGGATATCGTTATAGTTATCGCTCACATGAACGTACAATTTTGTTTTCTTACTCCGGGAGAGAAACTTCCGGGTAGTTTGTTCGGTGTTCGAGTGCGGGGCATTAGCAGTGACGATCGGCTAATGTTGTGCGCATCTCACGAATTCTGCTTGTGAATTTGAACAACGTATCATGTGAATAACGTCTTGTGCGACCTAATTATCTACGCAGAATGACCGTATCACTGTCAGCTATTGATAGCATCACGCTGTTAAAGATTATCGTTCATTTTGAAGTAACCACCTTTATTCATGCCATGCCGCTGTGTATGCGTGCACTGTTTTGTCGGCTGCTTAGAGCCGTCTGGAAATTAAATGACGAAGGTATAGGAAATGGCAATCAAGCAGCACTGATATTCAGAATGACCAGGTTAAGGTAGATGCTTTGTGCTAATCAACATAAAGGAAAAACCAATTGTGAAGATGTCTTTTAAAATAACACTGAATATACTGCAGAAGTGAATATGTCCGTTCGACTGCGTTCACGGATGAACACCGATTAATCCTCCGATCCCCGGTACGATAACGTTTTCTATTATCCACGTCGCAGATTTACACAGTCTTTTTAATGATCGTTGAGGGCTACTTGGACGAACGAGCCAAGGATGAAAAATGCATTAATATCAGGATATAACCGGGTGCTGTATTCTCTGAGTCTTAGTTGCACTGGCTGTCGTCATTGTTGAGATTATGTGGATGGGATGGCTCACAAATTCGCAGTTTGCCACGAACATTTTGAAACACAATTCAACTGGCTTGAGCTAGCTCGTTCAGATATGGACAGTGCAGGTTCACGTGGATATGACATTTCTGCGGGAAATCGAGATGGCTTTGGGGATTACTAAAGCTAAGCAAAGCTGGACCATCTTTCGGTGAGATTATTGGAGTCCACTAAAGCCTCAGGTGTGGACCATATTACGCCAACTCTTTCCAAGGATGGCGGTGATAGACTGTTAGCTAAACTGAACTCAGTCGTTTTTCTATATAGGGGATTGATGGGGTGTCTTATGGTTGGTGCTTATGAACAACGGTACTTATATTTCAAAAGAATCAAAACTTCTTGTGACTGCCACAGAGATGTTAGCCTTGTCCCCATCTCGTCGAAGTTACGTACGAGTCTGATGATACACGTGTTCCGAAACACAGGATGAACCAAACAGAAACAGACCTCCTGCTGACCTGGTCGCGAGTGTATCGATCATACCTTTATTTTGCGACAGACACCGGAGGATTGGCACTTTTTCTCAGTCAACGGTTAATGTTTGTTTAGTCTATGGACCGCTTTTAACTCTGATGCAGTTTGCGCTTTCTTCATCGCAAGAGTTGTAGTGTACAATTTTAATTGATTGAAGTTAGTGAACTCTCGTCCGGAGTACAAAGTGCACATCCATGGGTAACTCTCCCGAGCGTTCGTCAGTGCAGCTTACGTTCATCAGACTGTACGATACTTTATTCCTGCTAACGTGTGTAATCGATAATATTTCAGAGGCTATTCAGTGGTCCCTTGGAGTTCAGAGTGGATCTTCTGTTTGGTAGTAGGCTGACTGGTGTCGAATAGGATGGCGACATTACTACACCTAGTTCTTCTGCAGAGCACATACACACTATGCGTGACTGACTGGCTGATGACCAGTCTGTGTAGTGTGCACTTCACACCTTTTAGGCCTCAACTGTTGTTACTGATCCTTACTCTGTTGTGATTGGCTGATCGCCGAAAGTCGTCAATTGCTTCACTTACCTGAGTGGTATTGTCTTAGTGTGTAGTATTACTGTAAAATCGTCCGTAAGAGTAGCTAGGTAACTCCCTCGACTTATGAATTTGAGTACTTAATTCGTTGATGGCGTCACTGGTGGACGTCTTGGACAAATGGTGTGGGTAAGATTGTGGAATCTACTAGTATGTCGTAAGACGAGTATTTTGCATTAATGATTAGACTACTCCTAAGCTTATTGAAATCCTTGCATGTTTTGTTATATAAACTGTCATGAGAGATGTTCTGTTTGTCATCTAACGTCTCCAGGATCTTCTGATATTCAGTGTTCGTTTAACCCGCAAACATTTGTACTGCATGTTGTTATATTTACTGTCTGACAAGCCTGTAAGGTTTGGATCCAGTAGTTGTTGAGGCCTTCGAGGTTGGAATTGTTGAGTTTACAACTTAGACTGGCTTGGTACACATGCCTTACCACAAGCTTGTCTGTCTTCTTGACAGCCGGCCGTTAAAATCAATGCAGCCATTGCCAAGCGAAAGTAAGGACAAAACAGCTTACCAACACAGTCTTAATTCAAGTGTGCTCCAGTATGAACGAAAATACTGAGTGGAGCCACGCCACCTATAACTAACAATCTGAGACCAGGTCTGACTCGGAAATGAAAGATAAAATTAATGTTGGCTTAAGACATCGCCAGGTCAGCCGACTTGGGCGTTCATGTCGTCGGTCAGAAAGACTGTATCAGAATTGTGTCGAACTGAGAGATCCCAGTAAAAGACATCTCAGACAGCGATATCATCACAAGCAGTTAGAGTGCAAAGTGGCACCAGGAAAAGATTCCTGAAGCTTTGTTTTCTTAAGCTTCTCCTAGCGAAACCTGTCAAGCGGACCGCACAGAGTCCACTGCTAACAGGAACTCAACCTGCCAGTGGGCCTGCGACCGTTTTGCTGAGAGTTCTGCTGCAGCCTGTCGGGTAGCTGTGGCCTTGAAGTCAACTGAAATAGGCAGCCGGTATCGAGTGCATGCACCTTCAGTTCGACACGCTACCTAATGTTCTAAATCCTATTCCCTGAAATGCGGTAGACGTCGATTCTCAGCGCGCAAGCGAGGACAGTCCGCTAATCATGATTTTTGGAGTGCGAGTATTGAAGTCACCCCTATCAACTCGCATTTCAAGCCCAAACAAAGGACAAGGGGGATCGGAGGTTGGGTAGCGAGAAGTGGGACTTACGGGGGTGGTGTTACTATTGTCAGTTACATTTATCATCGGATCTGCTTAATAATGGCTAAAAGTGTGTATATTGCATATTCAACACGTAAAAAAAACAGAAGTGGCAAACGTGTCACAGTATAGGAAAAAGGACGCAGTATTTAGCGTGGCGGATAAGAAAAAATGTAGAGGGATAAGGGGGAAGAGTTTACAGCGATGCACACAGAGACTCGCATCACCAGCGCCATATCAGACAGTGTCCTCAAACAAAAATGTTCAATGTCCTTCGGGCCCCAACTAGGTAGCCTACAGTACTCTACCAAGGCAAGCTTCAAAGTGTGTCTTCATACTCTGAACCCAAGTCATGCATTGATCACCAGGCTGCCGCTTCCAACCTAACCCACCACCCACAAACAAAGCACGATGTGGCAGGCGGTGAGTTGGCACTCGTAAAATGTGGCCAAATCAACGAAGCCTGTGAGACGAGATCAAAATGCTTAAGGGTTGACAGAATTTACCCGTTCCGAAGACACGTCAGAGAACTTCGTCATTGCTGTCACAGTGTTCCCACCACACACCGCTAAAGATTTGAAAACATTGATAGTCGAAAATGGTCACCATGTGAACATACTCTGCGTGAATCGACTGCATTTCGGGGCCGTGCAATATGAATGCTCTAATGGTGGCATTGTGCACTCGGCCTTTCACAGAAAGACTGAAATGAGACCGACACGACAGATGACGTAAGTTGGCAAACGCCACCCGAGCCTTTGCTGTACGATTTGTGATCTCATCAGACATTTCACCTGCGCTGATACAGTTCCCAAGATACTAACTCCAACGGTTCACTGTCAAGAGTGAGGGCAGGCGCAGAGTCCTGCCATTCTTTCAACAGCGTCTTACAGCTAGTAGGTGTATAGGCCATACCGAACTGACGAACTGAAGCCTGTCCTCTGTATAAGATGTTCTGAGTTCTCTATGAGTCCTTGCAGATTACGGCGAGGTCGTCTTGAAGTCTCGAAGTCTAACGCCTGAGAGAAAATCCATACCATCATATTAGCAGGTTTTCAGGGCGCACTCTAAGGTCTCCTTTACTAGAAAGTTGAATAAAAAGGGGGAGACTGGATAACATTGTGGCATCCCGCTCGAGATGCTAAAATTCATCGATACGCTGCCATAAGCGCTAAGTTGGCTCGAGGTCTGACATTAAATTAATTTCAGAACATCCACAAACTTCTCAGGCATGCGCTTCCGCGATAGGCAGTCCCAGAATCTGATGACCAAGGGAAACAACTGTTAGCCTTCTATATGAATGGCGAAGTTCAAGCATCTAGCGAGGTGTGAAGATGTGATCACTGAGGTCACGGCCAGGGCGAGACCTAGCTTACTCTTCACGGATATGTTCTTCGCGAGTTTCGTTTGGTCTACGAAGTACAATGGCTTTGAGCAACTTTGACGCAACATGAATCAAGCTTCCGGATGATTGATGCATTCTGACGATGATGTTTTGCTCCACGAAGTGTTTGGATGCATTGATTTCCGGCTAATTCACCGTCTGCTGTAATTGGCCGTTAACGTTTTAAGAAAATTGGTGAATGATGCTTTTTTGCTGTTCATTCTGTCTAGTTTTTACTTCTCTGCTTTCTGGAGTTTCAGTAGTCGTATTGCATGAAGTATGCGTGTTTGTTTCTCACCAGACATGGTCATTGGCATGCTCAGGGATGTGATCTGTGTCCGGTAGACAGATATGCCTTGGATAGTGTAACTTGTGTCTTTGTTATTTGTGTCGATTTGCCTCATCACTTGGCTCTGTTGCTAGCGTTTTAACATGCTTCGTTTGTGCGCATGTATGAGTGAATGCACAACTTATTCAAACCCTGTCAATAAATGCAATAAGTGGCGTTGGTTTTACTGACTGTTAATAAGCGAAGTTAATTTTGACTAAAATTCCTATCATTCTTGACTACGTATACTTCAAAGCTGCTATTATCTAAGCCAATACACGTAACGTGAAAGGCGATCTCTACGAGATTGTGGCGGTTAATATTGATCAAGTTAGATATTTCGAGCGTTGGATTATGATTTTGATAACCGTAGCCTTTTTATTGGCAGAGGTTGCTACATGTTAACCTTGTTAACAATGCCCACGCGTCCACCAGCGAAGTGCGATTAACAGAGTGAATGAGAAGTCCGTGCTGATCACTCTTCCTGCGTCAATGTCTATCGTGTGTTGACCTCATTTATCACATCCAACAAGAAGTGAATTTATTTTGTATGGTTCGTCAACGCTTGTCAGTCTCCTTGGGCAGTTGATTCACTAGAAGTCCACTGCACATATGTTTGAAGTGTTTGTAATGTGCCCATCGTGCCTGTGGAAGTAACACTTTTGTGGTGTGAAATTACGAAATTTAATACTGCTATTTACGGTGATCTGTAAGTATGGGACGAGTCCTAGTGCTGGATAGGGGGTTATCAACAACAGTGCGGCAAGACTATTGAAGTCTGGCCACGTCGTTACGTCTGCATTAGTTACTGAATACCGCATGTGTTTGAGCTAATTAAGTGTACGCTGTCGCAAAGCGATAACGCATGGTTGCCTAAATTAGAACAAGCAATTTTTTCAACATTGTGATGAATAGCTGCCATGAGTATGGTGTCACTTATTTGGCATGGTCTGACGGGTGTTAAGCTATTAGGTTTTAGGGCATTAAGCCAGCCGACCTAGAGCACATACATTTTTAACTTTGAGCCATCCTCCTGGGCACTGTAGATCGAATTGTCTTTGCACCTGGCAGTTTTCCCTAAAACCACGAGATGATCGGTAGGCGCAGATGTAAATAGACTAAACAAACAGCGGAACTTCATGAAGAAGAATCAGTCACTTCATGGATACAGGTTTGTTCTTGGTTACAGCACATCACTGTGTAAATGAACCTATCCAGTCGCTAGTGTGGATATTCATGAACCCCCCAACTTGACGAGCGGCATCTCTCGGCCTTGATCAGGGGGATGATGAAAGCTTCTATATCCCATGATCACGACCTTGCGGTTTCTTCTAACCCTTAGCAACCATAGTGCAGAATGCAGTGGATGTCCCATCGTCACACAATGTGAATGGCACATTTAGCTAGGACCGTGCTTTTGTAACACTTTGGATGTCCGTCACGAGCTTGCAGATTTTCAGAATGCGCGATGTTCACACAGTAAGCTCATTTGATTCAAACTAACTGAGAGAAACGGCGGTGGTCGAATATCAGCAATCTATATGCATTTCTGGCCTGTGAACAGGGCTGAGCGTATACATTCATCGTTAAATCTCCCTTAAGTCGGCAATGTAATGTCACTGCGATGTCATAAATGACGAAGGTTATGAAACTCAGTATGTATCCTTGCTGTTCTGACGGATATTTCGTCAACAGAGAAACAAGCTGCTAAGATGACTACCAAAGTAGGTGAACTAATCGACTGTTGCACAATTCCTGCTCGCAATACGAAGTGCAGAACCATGGTTGACCCCAACCTATAACAATCCCTTTCACCTTGGATGTGGCACATGTATGTCGTACAGAACAGTCATATTATTTAGCCAATTCATTATTGTCTCAATATCGATCAATCTACTATCTACCATTAACTTCCGTTCGAAACTCGCGGAATCTTGGCTTACTTTTCCGGGATGTAAGTCGTCACCCATTTGAGGGAGGAAAGGGAGGTTAGACACTTCTGTCAAACGTTACTCGAATTGGAGAACGCTAATTCCTCGTTTACAAACATTCAGTGATTTCAAAAAGTTGACGTATTTCCCTGAGACTCCTGTGATGTCGGGCAACCAATTCGAAAACAGATTTTAGATCCAAAAATACATTTACCGTTGGCTGAGAAAAAGTGCCAATCCTCCAGTGTCTGTGACAGAATAAAGGTATGACCGATACACTCGCGACCAGGTCAGCAGGATGTCTGTTTCTGTTTGGTTCATCCTGTGTTTTGGAACACGTGTATCATCAGACTCGTACGTAACTTCGACGAGATGGGGACAAGGCTAACATCTCTGTGGCAGTCACAAGAAGTTTTGATTCTTTTGAAATATAAGTACCGTTGTTCATAAGCACCAACCATAAGACACCTCGTCAATCCTCTATGTGGAAAAAAGATTGAGTTCAATTTAGCCAACATTCTTTCACCACCATCATACTGTTCTTCAGCTGTGTTGAGTAATGTTCCAACGATCACAGTCAACCGTCTGGCGGTCTGAATATTTTTTTGGAGGGTTTCTCTTCTAATTTCCTTTTCCCTTGAGTGAAATCCAACATTGTCGTATCTTGAAATAATTCTGCTGTAGGAATCTGTCGCTATACAGGCGACGTACGGCCCTTTGAGGATAACCCGTTTTCGTTTGTCTGTCCTCTTTGGGGTCTCTCAAGGTTGTACCTGAAAGAGTCTAAGACTGGGTCATCATTGTTCTCCGAAACTGTACAACTTATAAGGCTGACCACCACGTAAATGTAGTAAAGGAGGCCGCAAGTGTGAAGTCGACATTGTTTTGTTTAGCCATGAATATGCAGTTCCCGATGAATCAGCTGTTCGACCCGATTTATTTGTGTGATATACTTTCGAAGTGCAGATTCGTAGCTAGTACGTCTGCATTTACATATTCAATGCAGACTGTCCCCTAACCTGTACTGCTACTCCTGACCTATAGTGCTACTTTGACGAGGTGGTCAGGCTTGTGTGCTGTTTTGATGCGACGGGATATTCTGACTAGAACTCCTTACAGGCACAACCTTGTCAGACAGGTCAAAGGGGAGCAGTAAGGCGAAAGGCAGTTACATTCACAGGATTGTATGTCGCACTGCTGATCGCTTAGGAGTGTTAATTTAGCGAGGCACGATCCTATGGGTAGCAGCATAACTATTTTCATGATTGTGTAACTGCAGTCTTGCGTGCGTTAGAAAAAGTACTCTCAAATAAAGAACACTCCGATCACCCAACGGTTGACCATGACTGCCAGTTAAAGTCTGTCGACACAAATCAGAAATGCGTTTCGTATTCATTATATCGGCGTACGCTCCAAAAGACAGCTGTTAGGATGTTACCAAGGATGCGTTCTATGACGTCTTCGTTGACCTCTTGAAGGAAACTAAACATTCAGCCATTATCATACTAGCGGACGATTTTAATGTTCAGGTTGATCGTCTTTCTCCAGACGAGAAGCGGCTGCAAGGTGTGTTTGGTGTCAGCACACAACTCACTTACAATGGGGACAGACTGCTGCAACTGTGCGCATTTCACGGTCTGTATATTTCGAGCACCGCATTCCAACACAGGAAAAAGCACTGTGTTACGTGGAGACCACCGTGTACTTCCCAACCGTGGACACAGTTGGATCATATAGCAGTCAATTACAGGTGGCACCACTGTTTGACTGTCGTGCACTTTGGAGCAACCATCTCCACTCGGACCATGCTGTTGTGCATGCAAGTTTTGTCATTTTCCGAGGGGACGTATGCAAGACGTAAATGCAAGATGCTTAACTGGCATTCGAGCGATGAGGATGTAAAGAACGCTTATCAAAAGCGTTGGTGAGGAAGTTGTCCAGTTCGAGTCAGATGAAGGATCCTACCGAACACTGGGAACTAATCGCCGAAGCTATGGAATCATGTTGCAACCAAGCATGTTCCGATGGAGCTGTACAGTTGCGACAGAACTGGATTTCCGTCACCTCGATAAACCTCATGAACAAGCGTAGCTCGATTCCACCTGGTTCTGAATATGATGACGACCGTCGTGAACTTAAACGCAAGCTGACTAAAAGTTTGCGCAAAGACCGTGAGCACTACTTGGTCGAACAATCGCATGAGATGAAAAGAGCCTTTTTATCTGGGAAGACTTTTTACCCTGATCCGTGGTTGTGTTGGCCATCGAGTCGGTGTAAGTGAGACCATATGTGAAAAAGATGGTTCACTTATTACTAGTCAATCGCGCCGACTTTTCAGGTGGGCTGAACATTTTGAAGAACAGTTCAGTTGGCCTGAACCAGATCATGCGGACGACGGGACCCGATTGGTCAGTTATTGCGTTCCAGACGACCCTCCGTCGGAAGCAGAAGTGGTCCTGGGGCTCAAGTTATTGAAGTGTGATAAGGTTTCTGGTCCAGACCTCCTCCCTCCTTCTCTTTTCAAGGATGGTGGGGAGAGGTTGGTATTAGAACTGACAAAATTCCTGCAGACGATTTGGGAAACTGACTGGGTACCTCGCGATTGTTGCTTATTAACGGTAATTCTCATTTTCGTAAAGAGGCCCGAAGTCTATGTGACAAGCACAGAGGCATCAGTTTGGTGTCTGTTGCGTCCACGTTACTCACTGGCGTCATTTCACGTCGGCTCACTTAGCCCAGAGGAAGTTAGGTACTTGAAGAACAAGCAAGATTCCGTTCCGGTCGAGGGTGCGTTGATCATATTTTTTCCTTGAGACGGATCTTGGAACATCGGCACTCTTACAGGCAGCCGATGGTCGTGGTCTTTTTGGGTCTATAGACTGCTTTCGATTCAGTTGCTCGCAACGTTCTCTGGAGCCATCTCCTTCGCAAGGGAGTACCAGAGAAATACGTGAATCTGTCGAGAACACTGTATGGTCAGTCTGCAAGCAGGGTGAGAGTTTATGGACAACTGTCTCGAGCGTTCATCACTTCTAGTGGTGTTTGTCAGGGGTGTCCGATTTTCCCGTTCCTGTTCACTTTTGTCATGTACGACATTCTGCTGGGTGCGCTTCGGGAATCCAGTGAGCTTGGTGTTGAGCTTCTACCTGGCGCTAGATTGACCGATCTGGAGTATGCGGACGACATTGTTTTACTTAACCCCTCTGCTGAAAACACGCAGACCATGCTGGACAGGTTGAGCGACCGAGCTGGTTTGTATGGAATGCGCTTCGCACCTTCAAAGTGCAAAGTGTTGCTTCAAGACTGGGACACTTCATCCCCTACTTTCTTTATTGCAAGTAATCCGCTTGAGACTGTGAACAGTTTCACATACTTGGGTAGCACTATCTCGTCAGCCTGTAATATTGCTGATGAGATATCGGCGAGGATAGCAAAGGCACGACATTGTGTTGCTTAGCCCCTCTGCTGAAGACATGCACATCACGGTTAACAAGGTGAATTGGCATTCATAAGATGTAACCGAGCCAAAGAAGCCTCTGAGTCGGGTTGATTATGCTCAAGAGGCAGCAAAATCGGTCTATTCACAAGACCCTTCAGTGTTGACTTGTTTCCACCACACGTCAATATTGTTTCGGAGATTCCAGTAGTCGAAAACCGACACCTTACAAACATCCCCCTTACGAATAAACCAAGTTTTTCTGACTAACATTGACGTTGTACACTCGACCTTCTACGGAAGGATTGAAATCTTGACGATGTCACAGGTAGCGTAAGTCGACAATCGTCATCCACAGCTCAACTCTACGATTTGTGCTCTCACCTTCGTTGATACAATTCCTAAGTTAAATGAAATTCTCGATTACCTTCAACCGCTGACTACCAAGAATGGGAACAGGCGAGAGCTCCTGCCAGTCTTACAGCAGCACATCGAAACTCGCAAAAGTCATCCCAAACTAAAAGCTAAAGTTACTGGTTTGTTTAAAATGTTGGATCCGAATTGGAGCGATGTCGTCTGCATACTCTATATCTGGAAGTCGAGTACCTGGAAGCAGTTCTGTACCGTCATTCGCAATCTATCAGAGCATACTCTGAGATCTTTGCTATAAAGTCGGATAGGAAAGGGAAGTGGACACCCTTGTTACATCCCACTTGTGACGCTAAGATTCAGCGGTACGCTGTAATAAGCTGAGGTCTGGCAGTAAATTGCTTTCAGAATGTTCATGCACTTCCATGACACGCCCCTTCTTTGAGGGACAATCCCAGGGTACAGCTGTGTCAAATTAATCTTACCACATTGAGTGCCGGTGATTGGCAGCTGAATGAGCCACAGTATCACACGAGGCAATGTTGCACTTACACATTACATGCCGCATATGTATTCAGTGTGCTTCAGTGTTATCTAGTGAATGAGGTCCCAGACTATAGGCTAGGGCGCTCTGGTGAGTATGGAGCGTTTGTGTCCCTGCTAATTTGGGTGCGTCAGTCTGTGACTGATGACGTAGCGGCCTCCCACCAAAGCATAGGGTGAACTTGGTACATATCTGCATGATCGGAATCTACGCAGGTGCTCCAGACTGATTTGTGATCTTGGATACACGCCACTAATAATCGATAGCAATATGGTCACTATGTGTCCACATGGAAGTCGTCTGTCGGTCCATTGACGTATAGACCTCGAAAATTATTACTTGTTAGGAACTGATCGTTATCAATACAGAGCTGCAAAAACTGTCCACCGTTGTCTGTTCAACGAATACTGTAGGAGTGTCAGCCACCTAAGTCATGGACGTCAGCGTTTAGTCTACTTGAGCTTTTAAGTCTTCAGTTATTACAACTCTATTCATTCACCACACGTTGTGCAGAAGATTAATGAGATGATGACAAACGTATTATTTTGTTGTATCTTAACTACAATCTGTGGGGGCGTATACTGCAACAACAAACGGACAACGTTTGTGATGGAACCTTTCCGGACCTTCGAACTTGACAGCACAAAGATGGTTGTTGACAGGAATCCCTTCGTGCTGCGTATTTTCTACGTTTGAGACAATTCCAACACTGGCTTGACCAGTGGTTTGATCCACAGGGTATGCATATAAGCTCGCACTGCACGCGCTTAATGAAGTGGCTGACGGAGATTGTAGATGTGGCGCCAAGTTGGAATCCGAGAGTAACGTTTTGAAGACACGGCAGGTATGGATGACGTGGGTCTCCAAAGAACGCGGTAAAGTTGCCTGTTGATTTATCTGTATGAGTGTCCGAACATTGAGCGTTGAAAACTTAAACGATGTTCTGGAGGTGGAGTAGGGGTTTGTGTCCATCAGGCAGATAAATCACTTCAATGCTTGGCCCATTGTCATTCTGGCTGACTTTCGCTGTGGGCAGCAACTGAGATAGGTCTCTGGTATGCATCTGAAAACGAGTTGGACGTTATTTAATGAAGGAGAGAAAACTGATATTGATTGGTTTGGTTCGGAAGAATGTTACATGAGCAGAGTCGGCCGCCGACACCTTGGCCAGAGTTACGGTTGAAGCATAATGCAAAGTACATAAGTAATATAGCTTCCTAAGTACATAATTGTGGAGGCAGTATACTCCTCGGTTGCCTAGGTCGAGGAGAGGACTAGCCTTTGGAACTCACCTAAAGACCTTGGTTCATAGGAAATCTAACCCACAGTGCAGTGGGGCGAAGCACAGAGCTCACAGTCCGTTGAGGGCCGGTGACTAGCAGTGGTTTGGTTCATATGGCGTTCGGATGGAGTCCATCCATTCAGGATACCTAACGCACTTTGCAAGAGGTTACGACAGAAGCAGCACAGCAGTTCGAAAATTCCCCCCAGCGCAGGCAGATCTGAGGAAGCAGATCTATCTAGTCAAGGAGTCTATGACCGACAGGGTTGTTTAAACGCATGCCTGTTGTTACCGGGGCCGGTGACCAAATTGGTTCGTACGCCGTTCGAATAGGGTCCAGCCGTTCAAGTTAATCGACATATCTTACGTGCCCGTTAAAACCGGTGATTCGTACGTCCATGAATTGCGGAGACTCGGAATATCTGTACACGATTGGAACAATACACCTGACGAACGGCTTGTTGTCCGATATCCCATGTGCTCATTTCTGGGGTATATGAAATCTTGTTTCGGGAAATGCACGCCATGTCGTAGTTTATATAGCATTTCATTGAAGACCAGGCTACCAACCGTATATCGGACAGAATTCCTCTCCCTGGCTGGAGACCTCGCGACTCACAGAGTCGGTGGCTGGAGATGTCAGGTGAGTTGGCTTCTAATAGGGCTCAGTGGCGTGGATGTTGTTGTTTGAACGAGTTGTCTGTAAAGGGAGTGCATATGGTGACACCGGACGGTGAAAGTAGTAAGGAGGCTGTTTTGCTGATGACGTGGCAGTGGTTATGTGTTTTTTAAGCATCAGTGTGTATCATTGATATGTTGCTGTCTGTGGTGCTGATGACGCTTTACTTTCACTTATGGCTGGGTTGTTTGTTTGCAGGATGTAGACATCTTGATGTCGAATGTTTGAACATGGACACATGCATTTTTACTGATGAGTAGTAAGAGATTTTGGTTTTCATATTGATTGGGCATCGTCAACACTTGATAGCAGTTGTCGCATTCCCATGGATTTTGCAATCGGCCCCTTCGGAATAGCAGAGGCACTAGACTCGAGTTTCGCTCTCATTAGAGCTCGTCAATAGTGCATATCCGGTATTTATGTGGACAGTTTCACATACCTGGGTAGCACTATCTCGTCAGCCTGTAATATAGCTGATGAGATATCAGCGAGGATACTAAAGGCACGCGTTGCCTTTGCCAAACTGCGTCATCTGTGGCGTCGAAAGACGTTCGGTTGTCGCTGAAAGGAACGGTATATAATGCTTATGTACGTTCTGCTTTGCTCTATGTTTTGGAAACGGCCTGTTCACAAGGAAGATATCATCAGGCTTGCTGTGTTTGATCATCGTTATCTCTGCCGATTTGTCTATTTTAGTACTGATCTCGTGAGCAATGTGTCAGTTCGTCGGTGCGCATTCCGGAACGTTCGGGATGCGCGATCAATTAATCACAGTACACAGGTTGCGATGTTTAGGTCACGTACTCCGTATTTCACCTGATCGTTTACCGTACCGGGCATTATATGCTGAGGCCGCCAACAGTTGGGTAAAACCGCGTGGTGGTCAACCAACAACGTGGTCACGAAATATGAAGACCTTAACTGCTCCATTTAGCAAGTTGGGTAGGTGTCATCTGCTTGGATGAGGTTCTCGTGATCACTCAAACCGCTGATTGAAGACGCTATTCGAGATGGCGGTATGTCGCAGTCAATGGCGTACCTGTATTCATGCCATTTCTAGTTCTTCCGTTTAGTCTTCTCTGAATAATTTTCAACCTTCTTGGCGACGTTTCCTAGGATATTCCACGTCATTGTTGAAGTGAGCGGTGGCCCAAGCCACAGTACCTTTTGATCAGGCTCATGGCTGCTGTGAAGATGTAGTCTAGTTTCACGGCCGTATAGATTGATTGTGTCGAGACGTTAATCACTGCCCCTTTGAAAAGTTGGTGTCACGTCGGTGCCGTAGTCATTGGTGCCTTAGATTTGGCTATACAGTTGACGATCTTGGTTAACTTGATATTTGTTTTAACGGAGACTTTCACATTTGTTCCGGGTTCACATAACGTTTTGGAAGAAATTCGATGTTGCTCCCAATGTGCGAAACGGACTTGACAAGAGGTTGCTAACGTCTTAAGTGATAATACTGACCTAAAATAGTATGACTAGGGTGCGCATTGTTTACACTTCATTGACTTGATTTGCTCCGGCTAGTAAGTGCTTCACATTTTATATACTGATTTGATTGTAGAAGCCGGAATTTTCTGTCTTAGACCAGATAGTTAGTGTGACATTTAACGAAGAAACAAATTTCAGTGCCCATAGTAGCCGCCCTCTGCCAGTATACCTGCCGAATTGTATTTGGACCTGTAGAAGACCAGCAAAAGTTACTACATACATTTAAGCACATGAGAGGTGTATTTCATTTGTTAATGTTTGGTTGAATTTGAGTCCTTAGCATTCTTATCAAATAAAACAGCTGAAAGCGTTCGGTCTTCTGGTTCTCGACTTCTCATTGCAGTTACTTGTTCATTCACTGATTCAGCAAGCTCGTTCTTATATACTATCGACCAGTGCTGAAGAGAATGAGGAATAGCCGCAGACTGAATAGGTTCGATTATTTACTCCGACGGATCTGTCACTCCACATGCTGCGACGATTGCAGTCTGTCAATCGAAAGTTCAGAAGACGATATTGCACACTGTGAACAACAATTAGGAATATATAAAGTTGATGACAAGTATGACTAACTAATAAACAATTGTGCAACGAGTTGCACGCCTTACTAAAGGCCCTAAGTTCCTGCTGGTTTCTGTCACCATGGATGCACACAAGAGTCATACTAAACCGTCCTTCTGCAGCCGGGATGTTGAAGGAAGTCAACAGGACCACTGATCAGTTAACCTTGAGGCGAGGTCGTTTTATTACTGCTGGTTTGTATAATCAGTGCACCGCAAAATACCCCAGCGAACTGACAAGATAAGACGATTTTGCCCCAAAACGCATTATGTGTATTACAAGTATTCTCTTAACTTTATTCATTCGTCCCCATATGTTACCATCTATGTGATCACTTGTTACAGAGGTGCAAGACAATAGATGATGCAAAAATGAGATCATTGTTGGCCGTAAGATCCGCACCTCGGTCGTTTATCCTGAAGTAAGGGTCCATAGGGCCGCTAAAGCATTTGGCTAAATAACATGACGTAAGGAGGCGGAACTCCATTATTCCTGCCGCCACCTGTGATTGGTAAGTAATGAGCGTCAGGTCTAAATGATATCAATCGACGTATGCAGTATGTTATTAGATTCCTGGTGCCAGTCATGAATTTGACGCGTCCTGTTAGTATTACCGTTTTACTTGTTCTGTCCAATATCCTTTTAGTCTTTTCATTTTAATCACAACGTCTTTGTTGCCCGGCATTTTAAATTGTTTTATGTAGTTAGTAGTGTGGTCTATCTTACTATGTGCATTGTCCTTAACACCTTGCATAACGTTGTCTTTTGCTCTTAAGGTTATCGAGTTGGTGTGTGTTTGTGTCTGGAGACATGCAGTCTGTCTCCGGACCAACTGCTACAGTGGTTCAAGTATCTCCCAAAAATCACGGAACCACGCCGACCATTATTCAACAAAATGGCCAGCATGTGTTGATCGGAAAACTGGGTATGTTTCCTGTGGTGAAATTCTATAAATCAACTTGTCTTCTAGCAAATCGTGCCGTCACCACCACAACGGAACTGAACACTTTGCAATCAACTCACTCAACCAGTGTTCAAAACATCTATCCGGCGCATTACATTGAGACGGTTGCGGAACAAACTGTCTATGCGACCAATGGAGAGAACGGACACGTGTAAGCTGGTTCATTTGTGGTTCGTCTACCACAATTTTCTAATGCAATGAGCACACTAGGCCTGGTTTTCATTGTTAGCCGCTAATTACCGCAAATTTGAAGAAAGATATTCTGGCGTGTAGATAATCCCCTGATATCGTTTAGAGACTGTTAGTTCATATGTATTTCGATTTGTCCGTCTATTTTTAGTTAGTTAAGTTTTGTTACAATTTTATCGCCTTGTGGTAACACTTGTATATTCTGCCTAACGTGTATGCTTATTATCTTGGTTGAGAAAATAACTTAAACGTCCTTAGTCGACGTTTGACCAACGTTCCTGCTTACCAAATCCGGTTTACTTGCTCATTTTTGACGGATTAATTTTAATTCATCCATAATTATGTTCTAAAGCTCGGTATCTTAAACCTCATCACGGTAGGTCCCGTCCAGACGTGACAATTAAACAAGATGGGAGTAAGCGGTTCGCGATCAGTAGCCGGTCACCTGAGTCGTGATAAGAAAATAAAAAAATCCCCAGTATACGGCTTTACTCTCACAATTCATATGCAACAGGTTAGCCATAAGAGTAATACTATGATAAGTAGGTGCAGCAAAAGCAGATAGAATATACCAGTATTCGGCTCAGATATAATGTTGTGTCCTCTTGGGGAACAGTGTTAGAACATACTAATCTGTATCAGATGACGTTGGTTCTGTCTTCCGTTTCTGCAATCTGACCCCGGTGCATAGAGCACACAATTTTTGGGTGGAACCCATTGAAACGGTTGTCTGTGCATTCCCGCCCTCTTTTTTACTTACAATCCGAATTTCGCAACATTGGGACTCCTAATACTCAAGGAAAATAGTTTTAACTGTATTTGGTCGTTTGAAGCGAGAAAAATACATCTTCCAGTATTTAGTAACTCGTTTGCTTATATTATCTTATTTTCACTGCACTGTGTTAAAATAGAGTTACAACCGGATGTATTCGTTTATAGTATGTATAAGCCAGAAGCCATTTTATCGTTAGAATCACTAACGCACTAGTTAAATGATTCTTGTGTTCCCTTTAATCTTAAAACCTTCGTTCTCACGTAGCCTAAACAAACTGCAAGTGGAACAGTAAAAAAATTTCTACAGAGCAAGAGAGAAATGAAACCTTCACTGATACTGTTATCCTGAGAACCCAACCGGGCTGATGTAAATGATCCACAGTCTTTGACAAAAATGTGGCGGGACGGTTTCTCAGCGCTCAGCACGCGCAAACCATACATGCACGTTTATAGGGGTGGACAAAACAAATGGTCAGGTTCATTTAGGGGTTCAGTGTCTGTTCTCCGCTTGCTGCACTTCTATATATGTGCATGTGCATTACGCTTTCGATGGCTTAGATCACCGTTGCCGAACGCCATTCATTCTTGAATTAATCGATTTTTGCATTATCCGGCCCTATTCATCATCTAGCGGAGTACCACACTTCGAATACCGCAGGTATTTGGATAGAAATGCACAGTTCCTCCTGTGAAGAGAGGTTCTCCTGTTAAAAAACTTCAACTACCGTACAGAGCTTAATCGGTCGGTCACATCCTTATCACCTTGAAACATTGGGTCATTCCGGACGGATATGTGTGTCAGACCATTTATGACGTTCCATAGCGATCAACACATCCTTTCCAGTTGACCAGATAACAGTTCATACATGGATTAAATCGCTGTCCCCTTTCATTGTGGAGATGCTCTCGTCATCGTTGAATTGTTCCCTGTTGAATCTTCACAGATGCTTTCTTTCGTTTGACTTTTATGTGACAGAATCTGGACTCCGTTCATCTTCCACATTCTGATCGTTTGCTCAGTGTTAGTTTGTGACGGTCAACATGCGGAGCTCGATGGACTTACACTGAGTCAAAGGAAATGTTAGTTAGTTGAACGAGCAGTATTCAGCGAAGGTCGGTGTTGAGAAGTGAAGTATGCGACATAGTGCTCCATAACGTCTGGATGAGCAATTTTCCAACCTGTGCGCAGTTAAAATTGAGAGCCCTGCTCTTCTCATTTCAGGCTCGAGCCAGTCAACTGTCCTTGACCATTTTTTGTCCAACACATTAACCAATGAAATGAGCTAGCTTTGGTTCTGGCTTGTTGAACTCAGTTTTTATTAGGGATGTGAAATACGGGTTGATTAGGACTTGCTTGTTTGAACTGTGCATGCTGCCTGCACAGACTGTTGACTAATATCTACACCACGTTCACGTTTTTTCAGTCATATCGTCACACTACACTTGATATTGTCTTATCGTTGTCAGTCGGTTGCTGTTATTCCGGCTCACACAAAGACACTGCAACATTGGCACTGATTCACTTCTGATTTTTTGTTCATCGTGTCCACCCTTAATTTTTCAGCGGCTACCTCGGGCTTAAGTCTGGTACGCCTTTAAGGAAACTGTTTGCATCGGTCACCAAGTCCATGCCTGGGTAAAAATTTTGTTTGATCTTTTTTCCGAGTTTATCGCTTATTTTGGTTTCACAGTCCGGTCTGCTCATGTCTGGTGTAATACGCTTTGCTTATTTTTCTGCTTTCTCGTATGTTCGCTCATGAACTAATACGTGTGTGTCCTGTGTAGTTAGATTGCTCGGCTCTCTGTTTTATTTTTGTGTTTACGAGAGCGAAATCTACAAATGCACGGAGCAACATCCAGCATTTCTGCGCCTCTGCCTGTTCCCTAAAAAATCATGAATTCTTTCATACGCATGCGTAACTGGAAGCCGTTACTGACTTCCTAATTGCATAAATTCGCGTTTTTGGCGGTCTCCGTGGTTTGTTTATTTATAAAAAAATTTATCTACGATTCGTGCTCCCCTTGGCCAGTGCTGGGTAATGCATGCTCGAATCGACCTAATGTGCATGGGTCTTTAGTACCCGATTTCGTCTTCTATCTTTTTCTAACTGTAGTTGTGTGCTCTTTTTGGTGGCTCTTGACCCAGTTTGTTTTAAAAAACCCTAATCTGCCGTCATACTAATCTTATTTTTCCTAGCCTTTCTGTCTTGTTTCAATCGACACTCAATTTCTTTGTATGTGTTTCTTGGTTACAGACAGTATCAAGGTTACGCACCGATTATCTATGCCCCAGTCTCTGGTGGGCAAACTTATTATCAGACGGCTACCGGTCAAGTAAGTGTTGCATTGTTTACCTAATGTCAACGTTTTGCTCATGACTTGTGCACTTTTGACCACGTTTGCTTACTTCAAACGGTTTCACGGATTATAAGTAGAAAATACCTTCTCACTCTAAATTACATCAATTCATTTAAACCGGGTGCCTTAAATAAGGATGATGACCCTAAGGCCAATGTTAGACGTATGTACAGTTTTCATCGACTTGCCGATCGCACAAACAGGACTTCAGAAATTGTGACTCACACCTTCTTTGACGAGGTCTCAAGTTGAAGATAGTCATTTATTGGTGTTCGTTCATGTTACCTGACTTCATTGGCTTCTTCACTAATGAGAAATCTGTCATAATTCGGTAGTGACAATGGTGAATTATCCACTATCAAATAAATCGGTGCACCTCCCAATGCTTTTTGTGGTGCCCTATCTAAATAGGAAACTAAGATCCACTAAAACAGACTCTATTCAGAATTTAACAATCAGTCGTTTTTCTTTGTGATTTATTGATAAATCTGAATGTTATCCTATTCCGTTTCATTTCTTCTCAATTTGCTCGTTTGCCTCTCGTCCCCTTCTTTTGACCAGGTTCTGGCCTCTGCATTTACTGGTTCAGCTGGTGCAGTGAGCGCGGGTACAGGTGCACATGCGACTGGCGCACTTGGACCTGGTCATGCTCAGTTGGTCACTCACCAGGGTGCCACCTACCTTGTCCAGGGCGGACAACTGGAAGAGGATGCATCCGCTATCTCACACACTGCTAAAGCCAGTCCGGTCACGGTACGCTGAAACCTGTGGGCACCCGGTTCACTCTGTACTCATTTGGGATTGCACAAATTTAGACTCGGTTATTTTTGATGAAGTGGTTTAATGTCACCTGTTGATCATCGTATATATGTACAAAAGTTTGAAGGCACTTCAAAACCATAAAGCATCCATAGATAATTGAAGAATAGATCAGCAAACTGTATTGTGTATGCTGTGTGTTTGTGTTGACCACGTTTTCTTTTTAGCGTTTGATCCTATAGAGATGTTTTTTGCCTGTTCATTGTAAGTAAATAACCACCCACTACTGAGTATTCACATGCTGTTGGGCTGGGTCTTAGCGTGGGGTCAATGGATTATATTACTTTCCCCAAGAAGAATCACTCCCAACGGAGAAATACTTTTGCGATTCTTGAACTGTCGTATCGAATTTTCCTCGCTTACCGCTTGTGACGAGTACGCTACCGTCATATATTTCTAAAGGCTCGTACGTCGGAGTAAATTAATGGTATGGTATGGCTTAAAAGATAATGAGTGGTCGACTTTACACTACTCAACATGATGTTTACATTGTTACTAGACTTTCTATAGACAATCATCAGCCATCTCATCAATCGCCCCCAATGGTTCACCGTGTAGGTCTATAAGAGTAAACTTTGTTTCGCCGCTGCAACTTAAGCAGCCATCCTTTATTGACCGTGAGTTCAGGTATCATTTCTTGTGCAGAAATGCGCGATCTATTGGTCAACTAATCACGGTACACAGGTTGCGTTGGCTGGGTCACGTACTCTGTATATCATCTGATCGTTTACCGTACCGGGCATTATATACTGAGACCACCAACAGTTGGGTAAAACCGCGTGGTGGTCAAGCAACAACGTGGTCACAAAATATGAAGACCTTGACTGCTCCACTGAGCAAAGTTAGTAGATGTCGCCTGCGTGGATGGGGTCCTCGTGATCACTCAAGTCGCTGCTTAGAGACACTATCCGAGATGGCGATGTGTCGCAGTCAATGGCTTACCTGCAGCCATACCATTTCTTAATGCTTCCGCTTTATCTTCTTTTACTAATTTCCAAACTTCTTAGTAACGTTTTCTTGTAGGATATTCCACGTCACTGTCAAGGTGAGTGGCAGCCCAAGCCACAGTACCTTTTGGTCAGGCTCATGGCTGTTATGATGATAATGATGATGCAGACACAACAGCATATGCTGAGAACAACGTTACTGGCGAATAGATATCTCGAAACATTCATGGAGATTGACAGCCGGATGCACAAATGCGATGCGCCAGTTCAAACAGCCCAAAAGAGGGATATATTTCTTTTTTTTTTTAGATGAGACTCAGTTGTATAAAGTCTGGGCTTTGGCTGGGTTCGGACCAGCGACAGAAACGCCATGCATAGACGCAACAAGTGCTCCACCAGCTCTACTAAGAAACCACCCTGCGCTTGCCGCGTTTGGGTATGGTGGCAAGCTTAAATGGTGTTCGGAGGACGTGTAGTGGTTTGTGTCTTTCA
>LUCH01003894.1:32736-56499 GCA_013368495.1 Paragonimus heterotremus
GGCTCATGGCTGTTATGATGATGATGATGATGATGATTCGACGTTTTATGAGAATCAGTTAGTCAGAAGTCGTCTGCTTCTGTTTGTGTGCTCGCATTGCACTGCATTAGTTGTGCTGCTCATCTGCTGTTACTGTAGGCTTTCTTAAACGAACTGAAAATTACTAAGGAAGTCTGTAATTTTTCTCTCCACAGTTAGCAGTGTAGAGCGGTAATTTTTTTGTTGCCATCTATTGTCAAAATATTTGGGCACCTTCTGCTCAGATACATCTAGGCCACACCCTTGGCATTTATGTGCTGTTTAATCTGGTTCATTGTCTGACACCAGTGTACGGAGCGTCAGTTATCTCATACCTTGCTTTTTTTTGCATGACAAGCTTAAACTATCTTTCCAAGTACCCGTCTCGGTGAATAAGACAATTGATATATAGACTTATTGAGTATTTCATCTAGCAACAGTAAATTTTAACGGTCGTGACACTTTCCCGATTTACGCTTTTTCTTGGAAGATATTTTCCTTACACTTCTGTCTTTTCGAATCTTTATCTTGTTCCACTTTATAGGACTCACGACTGAAGCAAAGTTTATCGCAAGAGCGTCTTTTCACTTTGGTCTCCGATTCGGCTGTGCTTCAGTTCGTGCGCCTGTACGATCACACATTCTATCAGTCGTTGGCCGAAGTGCTTATCCCAAATGTGCTCCGGCCTATCCCTCACACGTTGACACAAGCCATTCGCAATTTCGCCAAATCATTAGAGGTATGTTCTCTGCGTTCTTTATGTGTTGCACAGCGAGATAGATCGATTTTCTGTCGTTCATTGGAGACGCTCCCGGTCATATCAGTATCGACTAAGTGATCAGTTGTAGTACGTTTCATTTTCCACGCAATATTGCGTATTATCAAGCGGTTCCAGCTACATTGCTTGTTACTCCGGTTTAAGACCATTTTACTTACTCATTTTAACCGTGTTTGATGGAGATTGCGAATGAACATAATGTTTGCAACACATCAACTAGCCTTATCATTAGCGAGACCTTGGTGAGTTGCGAACGGTTTTTACCACTCGCTTTCCAGCCTTGCATATAGGCTAACTGTGGGCTGTATTTATGTAATTTGGAGTTGATCACCGTCGGTTCTACGAGGAGCTATCCCGTGCTCCGTGATTATCGTTCAGTGTGGACGGATGTACATATTGCTTGCTTTTTATAAAGTAGCTCTCATCTTTCAAACCAAATCGATGGAAAACTTCGAATTAGAACTAGCTACTTTCTCATCAAAACATTTACCCATAATAAAGAACGCAGTCATTTTATGTATAGTATTGCTTACACTTTCTTTATGGCCTTTCGTTTGCTCTACAGGGCTGGATGCGTCAAGCTACGCAAGGTCTGGACAGTACGTTGGTGAGTTTGAAGATCTCTGCCGTTTCGGCGTTGGCCCAGACTCTTCGGCGTTACACCAGTCTGAATCATTTGGCTCAGGCTGCTCGCACTGTGTTGAAAAACACTAATCAGATCAACCAAATGTTGACGGACTTAAATCGAGTGGATTTCAACAATGTGCAGGTGAGTTTTTTTCATTGTTGACTTGTGCTGTTTGTCTTGGTTTGGAATGACTGCCATGCATCCATGCATGCCATCCATCCATTTCAGTCGTACAGAATGCTAATCACGCGATCGAGTGGAGTCAACGCCTATGATTATTCCATTCATTTGTGGGAACATGAGTAACTGCTTTGTTGGGTCTGTTGCACCCTCATTTTGGTGCACATATCTGCCACTGATTAGATGCGTAATGGGCGTGAGCTATCTGTTCAAGAGGTATTTGCTTGAATGTTTGCTGTTTGATCTGTTCAGTATACTTCGGTCAGTTGTTCCACTCCGAATGAAATCGGATGACAGGTTAATGCTGTGTCTGAAAACGGACAATCGATTAATCGGAAAAGATGGTTGCACCTAGATTACTGTAGTGGGTTGCGTAGTATACCTCTAGTAACTACCTTCGTTTCTTGTGACTAGGTTACAAGGTGACGACTACGCTAGTATTTATATGTGTGTGTTTGACAAGATGATCCGAAGGAGACGTACCTATTACTCGTTTACCTAACGCCACAGGTTTTAACTATGTCGTGCATGTGTTAGCCGTCATACTAGGCTAACTAGCTACCACTTCTAATTCTCAATCTCACTTCCTGAGAAACTTGCTGCCATTGAGCGTTATTACCGTTGGGAATAAACAACCGAGACACATCTCGAAAACTTTCCGTTAGAGCACCATGCCAACTTCAATTTGAGCCTCCCAAATGAATAGATTTTTTGTATGGTTGTTGGCGCCACAATCTTGGATATCCTGGTTCTAAGCTACCCTTACAGAGAAGTGAGGCGCCTACTAGATTCCCTTTTGCTTCGAACGATCTACCGCCGACAGTGTCTCGTGCCGGAAACGGATTCGCAGGGGGAATGTTCTGTCATTAGTTTATTGGCTTCGCCAAGTGACTGCATGCGATTATGAGGATGCCGTCATCACCATCATCATTTTAGCTTTGAGCCGTGTTTGTGAGTATGATGGTTTGGGCCACCGTTAGTCTTGAAAATGGTCCAGAAAGTTGCAGGGTTACAAATAAACGCGGATGTACGGCATGGAAAAGAAAATAATCAAATGAGAACAGTTGAGTTTCACGAAACGAAAGAGTCAATATCTATGCGATAAGAGACTCACCACCAACTTCAGCATAATGCCATGTCAGAGCGTGTTTCCAACTAACGGTGTAGATGGTCGTGAACTTCCTAACCAGGTAGAACGGACGTACTGATCTTGCTCAGCGGAACGGTCAAAACTTTCATAGCTCATGACCAGGTCATCGCCAAGCCGCCTTGCGGATTCTTTCATCCATCAGCAGCCAAACTGCACAACACGCGGTGTGACAGACGTTCCATTAGCCTGCTGACTACATGACCCAATCAATGGAGATTGTGCATTTTTACTTTCTTGTTTATCATTCTCAAATTTCTACATTTCTAAATACGCCCTGACGGGCTGTGGCGTTGCTCACAGCGTCAGCCCATTTGATACATGCTAACTTGCGGAGACATTGGTGATAAGGTTGTGAGAGTCTATGTGCATCTTCCACACGAATGGCTCAGTTCCTGGTCCAGAGGTAAAAACTAAGAGCACACGCATTGTAGCCTGTGCTTTCGATCTACAAGTGGACGTCTTTGTGAAGCCACGAGTGACGAAAGTTGACGAATGCACTACGTGCTTTCGCTATTCTCGTGAACACCTCATCAACAATACTGCAGGTTGGCGAGATGACACCACCCCGATTGGTAGAGCAATCGACAGTCTCCAGCAGTCTGGCGACTATACTTACGACAGCGTAAGTGTCAACCCAATCTTGTAACAACATCCTAAACTTTGAAGGTGTCAAGTGCATACCATACAGGCCAATCATATCATATTCAGCGTGGTCCGTACATTCTCTGCAGAAGAACTAAGTAAGACATTGTCGTCCCCGCAGTGAACTCTAGTCAACCTACTGTCTAGCGGAAGTTTCATTCCATGATCCTTAGAAGCTCTGAGTGTTCCTTACAGAAAATTGTCCATCACAAACTTGAAAAGGGAAGAGATCAGGTACTTCTGTCGAACGCCAGTTAACATGGAGGACGCTCGAGATAGCTGCCCATAAATGCGCACTCTGCAGTAAGAGTGGGTATACAACGGCTTCAGCAAATTGACACTTCATTGGGACTCCCCTGCAGTAGTCCCAGAAAACGTGTCAGACATCCGACTCAGAAGCAGCCTGTAGGTTAAAATCTACCACGACCACTAGGAGAGCAAACGAGTGCCGATGCTCCATTGTCTGTTACGAGGTGAAATATGATCCATACACCCGCGACCAGGCCGATAACCTGCCTGTTTTTTTTGTATGATTCTCTGTTTTTCGAAAGCCTCCGCAGTGTGAGATGCATGAACATAGGGACAAGACTAACTCCTGTGACTGTCACATGATGTCTTGTCACTTTTTTTGAAATGATGATTAATGTTGATGTGCACCCGTCATGAATCAACCTTTCGGTCTCTCATATGGAACGGAGGAGTGTGATCAGTTCAGACAGCAATCTTTCACCGCTGTCTTTGAAAAGTGCTGGAGAAAATAGGTCTGAATCTGGAACTTCCTTACGTTCTAATATTTCAAGTCCCAAAGCCACCTCGGTTTCTGACGGAAGATCGTCTGGATTGTCATAACTAACCACAATCTCCGTCATCCACAGCTAAATGGACTGACTGAGGTCAGTAGAACTGTTCCTCAAAGTGCTGGGCCCCTTTGTCAAGTTTCCGCGACAAACTAAATTCGTGAGCCGTCTCTTTCACCTACAGCCTCACTGACGCCTTGTCGGCGACTAGTGTAATTACAAATGGGGGGAAACAGCACCCGGTTGTTCTCCGATAAAGTGCCTCCATCTGTATGGCTTGCTCGGATAAGTAAGCCTTACGACCCATATGCAGATTGTTCATAAGGTTGCGTTTTAGTTCATAGCTGTTTTCGTCGTACAGCGAGGCAGGGTAATCAGTCCTCTTTTGTTCGTAAGCTGTGCTGAACCAGCTCCCTTGGAATAGACCTCCTTACCAAGGCTGCCGAGATATTTGCCAGGTGCTCGCGTGGGTCACTCCACTGTTGTGATGCGAGCAGTTTAACTGTTAGTGCTGTTTGATAGGCGTTTCGTGTACCCTCGTCGTGTAATTACCAACTGAACTCTTTGGGTTTCTGAGCAGATCTCTGATTAACCAATAAAACAAAGCGGACATGAACAATGCCATGATACGTCAAGGTGTTGGGAGACTTCTGTTCAGTATCCCGAACAGAAAGTTCTTGCTTCATTCGCTGAGAGGTGTAGACGTTACGATACAATTCAATGAGAGTCTGGAGAAGGCGAAAACAACCAGCTACCAGCCAGCACAATATTGCTTCGCGGCACGAATCTTCTGCGACAGATGTGGTCTCACATCAGCTAGCGAAAGTTTAGGTGTCCACTAGAAGATGTCTCCTTCACCATGTGATCGTCGACAGCATCGGGCTGGATTTTACAAGTCAAAAATCTGTCGTATCCTCTGGCCTTGTCAACATGTATCCAGAAAATACGTTGGATCAAATGACACTCCTGATTACGTCAATATTTCTTCTGACACTCACAGTTCTCTGTTGTTAACGCCGCTTATGATGCAGATAACTATTTCCACAACGACCCATTTAGTCTGATAGACACTGAGGAGTCGCTTACCCCAAATAATGCACTACCGAAACGTCGGTCGTCCAGGTGTACTCTGTAATGTCAACAAATTTTCACGATCAACTCTGCTGAAATGCTAACATTTACACCGGTCGTAATAGGCGGACAACTTACAGAGCGCGGGTTTGTGATTATCTCAAATCTCCTCTTTTGTAGCTTAGCTGGTTCCTTGGATTGCGAGCTGGATTTGCATGACATTCAACCCCAGAGCTCTTGGAACATGTTTTGGTGAGCACTTCAGTCTAAGCGTCTAAGCAGTATCTTCGGAAATAAACTGATAGATCGCCAAGTTGATCTCAGTGACTAGAGTAATTGATATTTCACGGGGTACAAAGGATTTCAACTCGATAGTTAGAGATTGATCGCTAGTATTCGCTTGAAAAGGCCGCATACTTGACTGCGCAGATTCACTGAAGGATGATCCGTTCAGGGGGTTTATGGCCAGTCAAGTTGTCACCCCGAGAGTTTTTGCACATCTTCCGAACGAGTTACATGATATATTTCAAACTTGAAACACTGGGTTTCCTTCAATAACTTCATCAGCGCAGAAAGAAGACATCTGTTGTGATATGTTGACATTTCGTTTACTCTCATCAGTCGCAAACGTAAAACATGCAAGTTATATATGACAGACATTGAGAGATAGATAGGATATGGACACGCATGCAATCACACCACGTATTATGTCATCATCACCACGGCAATCCTATAGGTTGCTTCATCCACTTTTGTGCACATATCGCTGGCTGGTGAGCTCTAATCAGCATGGCTTCGCTAAAGGCCAGTAGCTTCGGGTTCTGATGGCGTAACAACAGGGGGCATACAACGGCTTCAGCAGACTGACACATCATTGGGACTCCTCTGCAGTAGTCGCAGAAAACGTGTCAGACATCCGACTCAAAAGCAGCTTGTAGGTTAAAATCTACCACGACCACTAGGAGAGCAAACGAGTGCCGATGCTCCATTGTCTGTTACAATATAGTTGGCGACATATCACAAAACAATTTGGTCCTCCCTTACTGCACTTCTTGAACGGTTTCAATGATGTTGCTCTAAAAGTAGGAATAGGACCTCAGAATAGGTATAGATTGTAGGTAGCTCGAACTAATAATGACAAAAGCTGCTTCTTCGAAGCCACAAATCAACGTCTTTTTGATACTCCTTGTGGAGCCACCAATTCAGCTTGCTGGATCTGACCAGACCTACCGACAAATTTAAGAAAGCGATCGAGCTTAAGGCAGTCTTTGCAGTACCTTCATGACTATGTGAATTCTTTGTTATGCACTTCAGATTTTCGAGTGCACCAGCTACATTTCATTGTCTGATCTAAAATTTTTGCATGGTCTCACGGCACACTAATATCTCTAGACTACATTGTAGTTCATTGGAGAACAGGATCGTGTGTACTCGGAGCCAGTGCTTGATCGCTTAGCTGAAACTGGACTAATCTAGAAACCTCTCAATCGTTATTTTATGTCCAATAAAATAACCACTCACGAGTATGCGGTTTTTGGGCCAGTCATCTGTGCATTCCTGAAGGACTTTGAATAATCCGGTCATGCTCTATACCAAGACACGTCGTCGACTTGAAAAATTTGTTCGGATGTGTACCTTTTTACTCTCGTCTGATACTCGGTTTTTGCGCTTATGACCACCCCTCTAACCGTTACAAGCTATTACAAAATTGTCACGGGTTTACATAGACAAAGAGGTGAGGCTAAGCTTTCATCTCTCTGCATAGGACGTCTAGCAGAGCTACAGATTGTAATAAGGAGTTACTCTGACGAGTTGGTTGGTGTCGGTATTGTACGACTACTGCCTGGGTCAGTTCAAATTAGTTGATACTTCTTTGTTTTGGTGGTTTACTTTGTGGGCTGAGGAGAAGCAATGATAGACGCCTACCATAACTGTAATAGGAGTCATCATCGATCATTGGCTTTGCCTCATCCACATCAGTTTCCGTGTTTTGAAACCTCCGTACTTCACGACATCTGAACGTACATAAGTGCGTACATACATGACTAGACACCTAATGATGTGATACTTTGACTCATCTCACCGATCACTGCAACAGTGACGAGACATGTTCTACAAGAAAAAGTCTGTTGAAGGGAAAAGAGCAAAAATCGGTTACATTGTTTGAATATATTAGCGGTGTTGTTACTGCTGCACGCTGCTATTTCGGGTAGCGTCCTCAGACCTAAATTTGAGTGATCACCGAGTCCCACTCAGTCAGGCCTACAGTAGCGTTACCTGAACACTTAGAGGTTTTTCTTCAACCTTTGATAGTTTTAATCAATAATGTTCGGCTCGGACAACGTCTAGCCGCACGCTGCGCCGGTTTATTTTTTAACCAGTTGATTGTAAATTCTAAGGTTCTGAAGGTAAGCGCTGACGAGGTCGCCTTGCCCACACGATCATCATCGCAAACAGGCCACGTTTCCTATCCATAGAGTGTAACGGACGGTGCACAAATGTTATGTACCCTTCTTTCTAACTAGTAGCGGATGTCCTTCTGACCCCAGCCATTACTAGGGTTCTGATTTCCATTATATTTCGTCGACTCACTGCAGCTCGGTAGTTAAACATTAGGGAAGAACAGGCAGGGTTTCTTCCTGGTGGAGGATGTATTGACCACATTTTACTCCTCGCCAAATTCTGGAGCAGCATCGTGTATACCACCGGTCAACGGTTCCACTATTTTTCGACTATAAAGGTGCGCTCGATTCTGTAGATCGATCTACACTTTGAGAGTCACTTAAACGCAGGCATGTCCGGACCAATTATGTGAACATGCTTTTTTCTTCGTGATTGTGTGACAGTTAAGCATCAATGTGAACCACTGACTCATTGCTGTCTATGATGATGATGATGCACATTTTCTACGGACCAGCTTGTTTATTCAGCCTATCGAGTATTGTCTGTCTGTCTTCGGCAGAGGATCTAACTAAACAGATGTCATCGGCGTATTTCACTTGAATCAGCTTTATCCCGGATGAAAACTTCATATCAAGACCACTAATTTCTTCCCCAAGCTGTACCTTGGATATTTTCCATAATAAAGGTAAGTGGAAAGACGAAATTGGGATGTTACCGACGAACAGTTGTCGAAACTTCACAAGTCTCGGACATCTGCTCATAACTTATCACCCGGTTTGCAAAGTGAGCATACCGTGATTTTAATGGATTCCCTTATTTATCTAGAACTCATTTACGAAACAGACAACTTCACCGAACATGACTAACAACCATGTCGAGAACAGATTTTGTTTCCAAAGATGCTACAACCGTTGTTTGCCTATGGTGGTATCGGCGCTCTTCGACACCACTGCTGGATAGAGTGTGCTCAATACAGCCACGACTGCATTACTGTCTTGTCTGTTCTTCACGATTTTGACTCTCCATTTTGGTGAGATGGTGCAGTATAGAACCACTACTTCCAATCCAAGTGTAAACGAAAGGCGTCAGAATCCGTCTCGATCTCTAACGCAGTTGTTCAACAACGTACAATACATTGTTAATGCTGTCTAAGTGTGCATTTTTCGGTCAGTCAAGGTCCAAAACATACAGCACATTCTTCCCTTAAGCTGTGTTATTCAATATACTGAGTTGTTTTAGACAATGGTTTTCACATCTGTTGTGGAAGGCGGGTTTTCACTGACTCACTCACCTTAGATTCCTCCGACGTGTTTTTCGACGGTTCCTTTTTATTTTTGATTAATGGTTTTACACTTTAATTTTTTCTTTCCCAGTCATCATTTATTTCAATGTGTCCACCTTTTTCTTCACACAGGAACAAGCCTCATGGGTTTGTCAGTGCAGTGATGCCACTGTTAGTCAGCTGGAACAAGACTTCAAACGGATTCTGCACAAACATGCATCACTTGAAGAATGGGCTCAGTGGCTAGACACTGTTGTGACTGGCATTCTCCAACCTCTTGAAGGCAATAGTTTGGCTTACACGAGAGCTGCTCATCAACTCATTCTAAAGTGGTCTTTTTATAGGTGAGTTTTATTCGTAAATGCCTTACGCACTTACCGCTGAACACAACAATTAGATTGTATGACTGCATTATCTTTGTTTGTTGAATCTCGTGTAAACTGTCCCTGATGTTTTTGACTAACTTGACAGTGCATAGCTACTTGTTGACTCAGTGGTATATGGGACAGCGTGAAGCATCCCGATTCATGTACACGTGTGTTGAGATTGACTTACGGGCTGACTCACTTTACAGGAACATTTCGGTTTTTTACGATGCGAATCATCGACTACTAACAGTTCGGTTCTTATTTACCTAAGATTTTGGTCGTGGACAGATCATTTCGTAATAACTCTACAACATTCCGGTGAACCGCCCATTTCTTCATTTTGTGCAATGGGTAACAGCAGCGTAGAATTGAAGCGGCAGATCGCATTTTCAATCTCGAGACAGTCTTCGATATTGTAAGTACATTTTACACTACGAGTTTTCTGGCTTAAATTTGAAAATCATAGTAGTTTCACTCTGTGGTTGCAAAACATGACCAGTGTTGGTTGAACTTCTCAACCGTATCGAGACTTCGCGCCATTAATCTTTACGTTCAACCCTACTCCCTGGAGGATTCTAACGGATAATTAACGAAGAGGTTAAACTGTATTCTACGTCTGTTCGTGGACGGTAGTACATCATTCGTTTACTACCAAACCGTGCACTTTTCGCCAAATCCCAAACTGTTTGATGCAAGATACGAGCTGATCAGTTGTTCATCTGAAAATAAAAAAGCTGCAAGCTCTGATGAGTGGCGATCATTTCCCTGGATGGGCGGTTCACGTTTCACTTGCTCGAGATGGCGTACTTGTTACCAGGTCATTTGTGAGGTAGGGACAATTACCAAGACGAACCAGTAAAGATCAAAACGGTACTGTCTCGTTAATATGGGCTTATTCTTGTGTAGTGCTGAGCGGGTTATGTTTTGGTTGCACACTGCATTCACGTCGTAGACAATATGGCTGTTTTTGAACACCTACTGTTGAGGATTTCATGCATTAAGTCATCTCTTTTCCTGCCACTATGGATGTTTATCTAACTTTTATGTTTATTGCGGCGTTGTGGTTTTGCTGTTAAGCACCATCGTCGACTGTTGCTATGTCTCTGTGATGATGGGCTGTACATTTTTTCTCGTCGATTCATTTGATTTAAACTGCTTTCACCGGCTGCTCAGACCGTCTACATTGCATAATTCTTGTCTTTTATTGTTCACAGTTCTATGGTCATCCGGGATTTGACGCTACGTTCGGCAGCCAGTTTTGGCAGTTTTCATCTCATTCGCTTACTCTATGACGAATATATATTTTACTTGGTCGAACACAAAGTGGCTGCACATTTAGGTATGACGCCGGTAGCTGTGATGGGTGAAATGGGCCGGGTGAGTATATTTTCAATGTGACTAAGTGATAAGCTGATTTTCTGACTGTTCGTTCCGTGCTCAGGTCCATCCGTCTGTTTGTCCGCACGTGTGCTCTGACATTTTAACTTAATCGCGATCTCTGTTAGCTGTTTAATGAGTTTGCTAATGTTAAATGAAATAAATCTATTGAACGGTCACTGTTGTATTGTTTCTCTGGTTTATTCCGGAGCAGGTTTTGCTAAAAAGACTTTATACTCCTCACTTCATGCCATTATGCGTCTCAGTTTTACTCAACATAGATGGCGTTCATATTATTTCTGCAGTGAATCAGTGTTTGAACCCTGTTGTTTTAGATAATGATCAAAACCTTGTCTAGCAGATTAGTTACTTCGTCATTTTTTTTCATTTGGGATTTTTCATTCCCCCTCGCGACTTCCGCTTTCAGCATCTGACCCAACAACACTATGCACAAACCCGGCTACACTCGGACCTTATTGGACGTCGTGAATTTAAAACATTGACCGGTTCGACTGACGAGTTTGATCCTGTTGGTTTTTCCGGTCCGGATGGACTGGGCTTGCATGAGGATAACTACCCTCTCTCATTATCGGACGAGCATCGAACCAAACCTTCGGTGGTAGATCCTAGTCAGGATGAGGATGAAGAGGTTGATGAGTATTTGGACGATGAAGATGATGTGGACGACTCTACCGGGGACGAAAGCGCTATGCTGAAACACGCGCACGCGTCCGTACAAGCCTACTGTCGCAGTACGGGAGTCTCTTCCAAACCAGCCTCTGATGCAGTAGCGTTTGACTCATCGGTAGTGGTTGTTGATTCAAATCACGAGGGCTCCAGATGTAATGCCGAAAACATTCCACCTCTGGCGCCTGTCTCTGAGGCTTCTGTGGTCGACGTAGAAGTACCATCAGATCCAGAAAAATCAGTTGTTGTGGAAGAACGTGAACTTTCGGTACTTCCTGCTCAACCTCAAGAGGAATTAGTCTCAGATTTGAAACCTGATTCGGGGTTGGTTGAATCCGGAAAACCTTCTCTGGGTGCACGCATCATCGTTCCTGAGTCAAGTTGTTCTCCACCACCAATCCTCGCCACAGTACGTTTTTTATGTTTTGCTTATTTGACACGTCTCGTTATTAACGAGTGTTAATACATCTATGTGTGTGTGTTTTTGTACCGTCTTTATTGCGTGTTTCTGAATTGTATGAAGATTTCTCCTTCGTATCCTGAAGGGTACAAACCAAGTGGCCCACGTTTGATATGCTATGGAATGACGCTACCGAACTGCCTGTCGATTTCAATGTAGTATTGAGGCTGAACATCTAATTTGTCTTCGTATGATATTTCGGCAGTTTTAGAAGTTTGAACCATTCATTTACATGCTCGTTTTAGCAAGCCAGGGCCGTATAAATTTGAAGATATGGGTTACAAGTGCTAATTTAGCAAGGACGTATTCACAACTGTGGGCATGCACACAGTTGTCGTTCGTGTTATCAATGTGCTTTCCAGTTTTCGCTTCTCTAATATTTTATCCACACTATCTGTTACTTTTCACCACTCCATCGTAACTAAAACGTGCAACTCTGGTAGACCTCGTTATGGTAACAGCTTGGTACCTTTTTATGACTTTACTTATCTGAGTTAACCCTATTGCCTTCTGTATGCAGCCGAATCCCGTTCGAAAGGTTGTGAGAGTCACAACCTTCTGTGATCCACATCCGCCATTGGTCGATGTGCCCACGTCCGTTGCCTGCTTGACGGTCCTGTCGGCTGATTCCGATGTTCATACACGGTCCTCCTCTGAACAATCTTTGACTCCAGCAGACAAGTCGGACATGTCGGAATCTAGTCCTGTCAAGCGTGTGAAACTCTCGTGAGCAGGATGAACACGCATCGACCTAATCTTTTTTCGGGATAACCTGGTGGTCGTGTTTACGAATCCGAGACCCAGTGATTGTTCTTTCATGTGACCTATTGACTATCACAGTACACAGTGTATTCAAGTTTATTTGTCATCCACTAAACCTTTTTTGCTGCCTCTGTTATTTCCAAACACTGCACAGCTCCACACCCAATTTGCACTTCAATGTCATTTGGCTCACGTAAACAGCTGCAATTGTCGCCATTCAAGAATCTGAATTCTTGTTGGTGATTTGTGCATGGCCTTATCAATGTTATTGTGCTTTGAGCTATTTTGTATATTATGTCCCTCCCACACTCGCTGTTCCCCTCGAATGAGCTGCACCCTTGTGGATCCCACGTGGACCTCATGGCCTTTTTAATACTGTATTATTCACTGTTTTGGTAGCATTCCGTGTGCATTTGCCTTATCTTGGTAGTTTTTCTGTACACATTACCCTGTAAATTCATCCCTTTGCGTTTCTTGTTTGTTCTGATCCATGGCACTTTTTCAAAAGGCTGTCAGTATCTTTCGCACACATTCATCATCACGATTCGTTTATTTCGCCGATCTGTATGTCGCTGCTAATCGGTTGGGTTTGCTTTTGTACAAACATTTGAAAGAAAAACACGTTTTCGATTCGGTTCTGGTCAGTTAGCTGACGGTGGCGGGCTCACCTTGACCACTTTTTTTTACTGATGTATGCTGTGTATGAATTTTGATCTGGGTCAGATGATAAAAGGATTGCTGATTAATTTGCCGTTATATGTCGGATTAAACTTCGGATTTTGCACGAATTGTTGCACGCAGCCGGTGTTCACAATCTTCGGCCTTTACACTACAACGTATTCACTGCTGTGTGATCCACTGTCATTCTGCTTCAAGTATAAGGTGGGACGGTCGGGGCAACCGGGTTTGCAGTCGGGCGTCATTACCATCGAACATTCTTAAGTCAGTAACATTTGAACTCACAATATTTAGTATACCTGTCTTCGTCTGAACAGTCTAAGTTAATCCATCATTCTTGAATGCGTTCCGTGTTTTAAGACCACAGATGTAATTTGTAAGAAATCAAGAAGTTGTGAGGTTAGCTCCACTGAAGTTCAACTCCTTGTATCATCATCATAGACAGTAATACATCAGTGGTTCACACTGATACTTAACTGTCACATAATAACGAAGAAGAAGAGAAGCAAGCCTAGTATAGAAACAGAGGAAAAACAGAAGGAAACAGGAAGCAGCCTCACTAGTAAAAATTATAACTACGTCTATATTCAAACATTCAACATGAAAAAGCCTGTAACTTGCAAATAAACAACTTAGCCATAAGTGAAACTAAAACGTCATCAACAAGACAGCTTCCTTAAAGCTTTCACTCTCCCGCCTCATTAAGTGCAACCACTTCACAGACAACTCGGGCAAACAACGACAACATTCAGGCCACTGAGCTCGGTTAACCGACATCTCACCTAACGTCTTAAACCACTGACACTGTGAGTTGCGAAATCCCCAGCTCGGGAGAGAAATCCGACTTATAGTGGCCAACCCTTTTGTGAACGATTCCAGTTCTCTACGTCAGACCGTCATCTGTCCAACTCGCATCCGATGCCAGTCGGCCACAGCGTCTGTGAAGAGTGTTCAGTGTGGTAGAAGACTAGCTGGCATCCTCACTACATGACCTAAACATCTAAGTCGATGTAAGTGTAAGAATTGAATGAAAGAACTCATTCGGCAATCACTACTAAATACACGCTTCCGTACCTCCTCGCTGGTGCCATCTGATACGAGCGATTGGACGCAGATATCGGCGATCAAATACCTGAAGACGGTTCAAGTCTTCTACCCTGAACGGCCAAGTTTCGTTGCTGCAAAGTAACACAACCCTCACTGTAGCTTTATACACATGACATTTAGGCCTGAGAGGAATACCTCTCTGTCGCCAGAGATGTTCCAAATTAGCCATCATCACCCTAACCTTAAAGGTACGCGCTTCCATTTCATTTCCCACACCTCCACCGCCGCTGTTGATGCAGCTTTCCAGATCCACAACACCGATCAACAACCTCCATGACTTCACTATCTGGCAATATGTTTTCGTAACCACAGCAATGTTGCAGAAGTACTTCGTACTCCGATGCAGCAAAGCGCATTCCGATGTACTTAGTAGAATACGAAATATCATCTGACATTGTTTGTACTGTTTGAAAATTGTCAAACAACAATACCTCATCGTCAGCACAATCAAGATCATTCAGTTTTCCATCTGGTAGCAGGTCAACGCCGGCATCTTGTGATTGCCAGAGACACTCGTCTATTATATTGTCCATCACAAAATTAAGCAAAAATGGTCAGAGTGGACAGTCTTGAGGTAGGCCGCCCATGGTGTTGAAACTGTCAGACAGTTTACCATAAACCCTAACTTGCGCTGAAGTATGTGAATAGAGCGCTGACAGTATGTTCACACACTTGGTCTGTACACCCTTGCGTTTAAATGACTCTCAGAGTGTAGATTGATCCACCGAGTCCAAAGCAACCGTTAACTGGTGATACACGTGACGGTCAAAGTACTTAATAAGAAACGCATTCGGAGATCCACTTATTAATATGTGGTATGTCTGTGGGTACCAAACCTTATTTGTCGAAACGTGGAATGGGTGTACGCTGCCGTAACGATGCAGCACTGAACGACTGGTAAGTTGCACCGTAGTTATCGCCAATAAATCCAGCCACTACAACAAAGTTTTCGCGACTTTGATTGAGACATGGCTTGCAGAATAAGACAAATTCCTATAATCATGTGCTGGGTACATATTCTTCCAGACCGGTTACCTAGAGTAGAGTGCTCGCGGACACGGTTTCTGTTTCTCAGTCGCTGATCAAATCAGTTCTACAGTGATAAGTGAACCATATGACATCAGCACGATTGGTTTGTGACTCGATCGAGGTGCATCGGCGAATTTTCCTAGTTTATGTTCCAGCTGTCCCGTGCCGATGATACAAAGTAGCAGTTTTATGATCAACTGTTCTCCGCAGTCTGATCACCACCATCTGCTTCATTACGCTGTCATTTGACACTGTAACATTCACAAAGCGGGTATCATACGAATGATGTACAGGGATGAACGTAACATGGATGGTAAGCTGGTCAGGACCAAGTTTTTCTTCATGGTTAAAAACCTGTTTATCATAAACCATTCGGACAGTAGCAAAACCTGTATGTTAATATACTGCTAAACTTAGGGACGAAAAAAGCGTTTCAGTGTGTAGTTCCCGTTTGTCGGAAAGACGTTCACGCATATCCCTGACGGCATATGGTAACTCCTCATGCAACAGCTAGCGACAGCAGCTATGTAGTCCACCGATGCCAATGACGTCCGGATTGATTTGAGGATAGTGATGCAGTTATCCGGAGTCTGATAAAACAGATGAATGAAATACTTGATTTTTGCCCACTAGAATCAAGAAATGAGGGCTGAAGAATCAGATTTCGGGTATTGCCTATCAACTAGTCGAACGGACTAGCGGAAAGAAGAACTGGTTGGAGAAGCAAGGTGAATTAATTGAGGATTAAGTTGAGTGCAGATAGTGTGAATTCCATAATTTGATTAAGATGATTTTTGATCCTTCAGTCCTGTTGCATACTCGTCTTTGCCGTCCATGTCCCAAGCTGGCGTTAACATTCAAGCTTTGCATTGATTAGTCTAGATGGGCGCAGAAGTCTGTCTTTGGAAGACGGCAATATCGTTAGAACACACAAGCAAACGGTAGCCGAAGTCGCGAAACACCTTGTCATTACTCACGTTGTGGACACTGTCTATTCGGAACTCTGTTACGTCATCATGATCTGAAATTTTTTCAGGGGCGATCGAAATCACTCGATTGAAGCCGGTCTTGTGAGGTCAGAACTGGTGCCTGTCATGGATGTAGTGAACGTTGCTAACCCACTGAATAACCTCCCTTTGGTACTGCTGACGTAAACTTGTGTTTTCCTAGCTGTTATGATGACGATGATGCCGAAAGTCTTCTTATCCTTTCTTCCTAGCTTAAATCCCACAATTCAAGCATCATTTTCGTTTCCGAGAGAAGAGAATTTCACTTTCGTGCTGATCTGTCTTCTAACCAACCAGCATTGACTAGTCGGACAACAAACGCCTCCGAGCGCAAGTCACTTATGGTATTCCTTCAGAGTTACATCGGACACGAATATGTGAGAAGAGCCAAGTGGCGTACCACCAACCATTTGCGGTGACGGTTATGGGCAGGAACACCTTGGCCTCGGTCATTGTGAGCGGCTAATCTTGAAACGGATGATGCCATTCATGTGAGCAATATCAAGATTGGAACTGGCTTTCTGTCCACAGACATTCACTTGATGCTTAAGCAGTGTGCGAGCCTCCAGCGCCAGAATTCGTGTAACAGAGGGATGCCGGTGTGGTTCCGAAAAAGTTGTATCGAAAAACCGTCACAGTTAAACTTAAAATTTATATGGCAAACCAAGTAATTTTCACATCAGCTCGTAGAGCGCTTGCCGCGTTTGGATATGTTGTTTATGTCGCTGGTTCGAATCCATCCGAAGCATTGACTTTTCACAATTGGGTCTCATCTAAAGTCATCAACCTGCCAAACTACTGATTAATGATACAATTTTGATATCTACGGTCGTTGGCTCATGGTTGTCCATGCTTTCAATCATTTCAAGCGACCTGAATAACATCTCGGTTCGACAGAACGCTTTCTTCCGACACCTCGACTGCATTGTGTATAACGCCTCTCTTGTCACGTCACCGTGCCGTTAAACGAAACAGTTTATAAGAAACTAAGTTATCTTGCTAACGTACAACGGTGGAGAAAAAGTAATCCACAGCCAATGATTTCGAGTTGAGACGCAACGATATATGAATAATCACCATCTCGTAGGTGAAAAGTTGCGGAATAACCTTACGTCAAAATAGCGGAAGTAGAACACAGAGGTTCCTGAAATAAGACACAGTAATGAAAACACCTTACCATAAATTTTATTGAAGGCATACGATAGTAGAAAATTTTCGACGTGAACTGCAAACAGTTTTAGAAAAACGATGTAATCTTTTGCACTAAATTGTTTAACTAATACAAAAGATCAACAGCACGCAAAATAAGGATGTAACTTCACTTTACTAACCAAGTGTCGTCCGCTTTAGTGCTGACAGGACAAATATTCGTGATTTCTAATTGTTGGTTACAACTTGTGCAACCCATAGTAATCTGTCCATATAAAGTCTGACAGATAAGTTGAACTGGCGGGAAGAAACTGAAATCAGTCGTTGCAATTCCATGTACTGGTTCACTATTAAGTAATAGTAACATGGTAAATGGTCCATAAGCAAAGGCATAGTAGCAAGTTCGTTCAGAGAGAGACTGAGAACATTTAAAAGGTCTGCTGCGAAACAGCGATTCTGTAAGACACTGCGCAGTGTGTAGGCCTTCTTGGCATGAGTCATACATACTTTATTTATCAGATGCAGGCTCCAAAATAATGTCCATTTTGGAGTTACGATCCAACGGTCAAAATCTCGATGTTACTGAGACTTTCCCTGAATTCTGAAATTCGAAGTATGTAAACTGGACAGCGTATACTGATCAACTGGCGGTTTTTATTTTTTAGGTAATCTTATCGATTTTGACTATGTTGACCATTTGTTGGTGTTAAATTTGTGGACGTTTGTTTGGTACTTTCCATGTTTGATGCATGATGCGTTGTCGAATTCGTTGAAACAAGGTTGATTTGTTTGCAGATAGTTGGTTCACAATTTGCCTTCATTTTGCCGTTTGCTGCATACAGTGATCAATCATGATGAATTTTGTACTGTGCACATAAGCAATGAATATATCTGTTGTCCAGTTTTGCCCAGCTACTGTTACATACCTTCTTTATAACGTTCTTGCTCAGTGTTGTACGACTCGCTCTCACCTTGATTTGTATATGGTGAGGTCAATCCCGGCTGATTGACAACCACGTTATGTGGGCGTTTGTGGTTGCTCCACTGTGAATGCCTTTTCTGCTAAGTAATCTGGGTATCCGGTAAATTCACATTCAAGATGAGAAAGCATTTTTGCCAATAGTTTTGATCGCCTTTTCTGACGTGTTTTTGGACTTGGAAGTCAATCTTATTAACATGACCGTTTAAATCATCATTATTAGAATTGTTGATCAGATGTTATACAGTGTATTGAAATAAATCGCCAGAAACGAATTCACAAATAGACTTCATACATCTGCAATCGTCGTAATTAACCATGAGAAGAGAGATATAGGATTGGTAAAAAACTGACAGACTAGAGGAAGCTGTGATAGCTAATGTACATCCCAATTTGTATCAGACGACATGAAAAAAATAACAAAATCGATAGATATCCTTGCTTTCGAAAGATTGACATTAATAGGACTTCAAGTGGGAAAAAATGGGGAAAAAAGAGCGAAAGAGAAACTGGAACAGTCTACCACATATACCACAGACTTGCTTCAGCAAACAGTGTATAGTAGTTAAATGATTATAACCGTAAGGGAACGGGTTCCAAGGTTCCCTGCACAGATGGTGGTGCCTGACTTTTCATCATCAGTCCAAGTAAAATATGTGTACTACTTTGCAAATAATCGTGTTAAACGGCAACCGGTTACTAGTATCCCGAAAGGGCAGAAATTTTTAAATTACTCTATAGCTCCTCACTTTCTGTCACGCTGTCTAATATGCGCTAAACCTTAGTGACTAGAGAATAGGATAATTTAATAGACTTCGAACCTTACTCAAACTAAGACCACACAACTGGCCGTTTAGTACCAATAGGCAGACATCGTTGACTTCGACATCGAAATCGCAGCCTTGGAAGTAGTCAGTGAGATATAGGGCCGAGGGACAATCCAAACCATACTTAAGAGTGTTTACGCACAGTATCAAATTTATTAGGTCGCAGACATTAGAAAAATCTAGACGCATAACATTACTTCGTTTGCTCTATCGCCGACGCTTTTGTACACTCCTCCAGAATAACAAGAAATGTGGAAAACGTACGTAAATCTTTTCCGAATTCTACAGTGATTGTCAGGTAAAAGTGCTAACCAAAAGAAATGGTCACGTGACTGCTTACCAATCAACCTCCGATGAACTTCAAGGCAACCCGACTAGAAAGTAATGGAGCAGGTTGTGACCACCTCTTCCAGTGATTAGTGAGACTGTGTGCAATTCCCAGAAAGACCTATCCCTATCCACTTTGCTACCTGGAAATGGTGGTCAGGCTTGCATACTGCACGGATCCGGAAGGCTTTACTGACTGGAAATTCAGTCCAACCATGTCTGATAGGTCAAATGGGATCCGTCGGAAGGAAAACAGTCACGCTTGTAAGACTGTATGTTGTAATACTTGCCGCGTGGTAGCGCTTAGGTGGTGGAACTCAATCATATGAACATGCAATGAAAATGTCTTCACAGTTGTAGCGTTGTCACCAACTAGGTATGAAAGCTGAGCGTTTACCACACATGGCGTTACACAGTGGGACTGCCAAAAGGTCGGTAAAACAACGTCCTGCTCAAGCAACAAACTGGTCATGAAATTTGGAGACCCTGACTGTTCTGTTGAGTAAAGCGGGTCTATGTCGTGTGCCCAGCTGATATTCTCGTGATCACTTAAATTACGAGTTAGAAACATTATCCGGGATTTTTTGATGCTTATCCTTCTTAGTAATCTTCTCGTTTTGGCTTATTCTACGTCACTGTTGCGGTTAGCAGCGGCCTGAGCTACAGTACCCTATGGTCAGGCTTATGGCCATTATGAGTCCGAAAGGTTTTAAAAATTATCTGCAAACTAAGAGCACCGAACGCTCAACAGTCAACTGCGACAAGGTTGAAGAACTTTCGGAATCATTTCAAAATCTGTCGTCAGCATTGAATAGAAGCAGTCCTAATCATTATACTTTTGAGCTAGACAAACGAGTCAGACTTTTGAGTTATTGGCCCTGAGCGTGGTATCTCAAGAAAACCTTATATCCTATTCCCTCACAGGCATGACATCTGAGTCAAAATCTTGACGTTAGATCCCACAATTCAAACCTTTTCCGCTGCATAAACGACGGGGTAGCAGCGGCTAACCTTGTTCTGACAGTAAAAAACCCAGCCACTACGACTTTCCCGTCCCCGATTGCTACCAAATTTTTGAACATATACAGTTTCAGATGAAACTTGTTTGCTAAAACCAAAACAACTGAAAAATATTGACACCGTTAATGTCTCACTTTGAACATCACCCACAACTGATCGCAGCTGTCGCATCCCCATATAAACTTTCCAGTCGACCTCTTTCGAAAAGAAGCACTAGACTGTGGTTCTAGTCCCGCTAATGGCGAGGATGTGTACTACTGACGATGTTTAATGAGAACGAAACTCGAATCTAGTGCTTCTTTTCGAAAGGAGCCGACTAGAAAGTTTATATGGGAATGCGACAGCTGCGATCAATTGTGGGTGATGTTCAATTTGAAATAAACGAAATCCAAGACTACTCATCAGTAATTGTTAATGTCACCGATACTCGGCCGGCAACTCAGCAAAGTACTCTGATTATTACTAATTAACGTCAGGTTTTGTGTACCAGAAGCGCGCATCTAAGATTCTTGCATTGTCATTCGCTTGAATTAACTTCTGAATACCTGTCGATGTAAGCGCCTCTCGGTCAGGGCCTTTGGTGCCTTTGAGTCTTGTAGGCAACCCCTTAGTTCTAAACCGGAACAATGTTCGATTGGATCTCAGCAAAACATTGCATGATGCCGTAGTATAAAAGTCAAAGTCAATTGACACAAGTCCCAGAAGCGTTGCATATTTAGAATATCGACGCACACCTTAGAGGACAGTAAGTCAAATAATGTTAAGAGGGCATTCTAAAATCCTCTCATTAATCACAGGAAGCGAACCAAACACCTAGACGCCGCCATACTAACACGTGACTAATGAGCAACCTAACAATCTTATTTCAGGAAAGAAGCGGTTGGGTGATGTGCTTGGTGTCCAAACACAATGCACTGAGAACGGTTAAAGATTGTTGCTAACATGCCCATCTCACCGTCTCTCACATACTGCATTTCAGTACAAGGAAAAGCAGTCACATGCAGACCACTCTGTGTACCGAGCATAGGGTAACCGGTTACGGAAGGACTCATTTTGTTAGGCTGTCACGAAGTTCGGAATAACAGTCCTGACTGGAATCATGTTATCTCACAAGTTTCATTCTATAACATGTTCACAGACAATATGTTCACAAATGTGAAATAATTTTCTGCCATCCGGATGAAGGAGGAGAAGGAAATACTTATCATGTGGCACCCATAAATCAAGTGAACTTAACACTGAGAACACGCCGCAGCAACTATGGCGGTTGGCTGTGAAGGGAAATGCTATGAAAGAACTATACAACTGCAACAAATTTCGATTTTCGTTGTGTCGATGAATCATATGAGCACATATCGCACGATTTCGCCGGGTTCTCAATAGGATTATAAAAAACACCGGGAACTTGAATGCAAACTTATTAAACGATTGTGTAAAGACTTCGACAAACGCTTGGTTGGATTAGTGAATGAGATGGAGCGACCAACAACAATTGGGCAAAAATGTGTGGTGGTCATATGTCCACAAGTATGCGTGGGAACATTGATATTGTATCAGAAACCTCCATACTTCGTCAATTACTTTAATATTTCAAGGAAAAGCAACCAATGTTGACAGAATCACGGGTTACACCAATCGTTACTAAGTACAATACAATTTAGGAATATTGAGGGACATCTTCCCAACACTCACTTAAATCATAACCTATAATGTCCAACCGATTGTCATAGAATTCCAAATGAACAAATGAACACCAACAATGGTGAAATGCACTCACCCGAATATTACGCAGCGTACGCCTCGTAGGGTCGGGCTTCCGTAATCCACACAGCCTGTACATGAAAAAGTTATCTAAAACGATGGTCAGTCAAGTTGTCCATTAAGTACGGAGAACGAGAGACACTGAATTAGAAACCGTCACGGTATCTCTGTCAACCGTACATGTATCAGCAACTTGATGTCAATTTAATTTTTGCATAAGTGATGTATGAACATAGTTTAATTCCAATAGCTTTAGTTTGCTCGCACATTAGAGGTGAACTCTTATGATTGTACGATGGGCAAATAACAATACCAACGGCCTACAAATTGCTATCAGCAACAGACATATTACAATAAAAGGCACCTGGAGAGTTGTCTAAATCAAGCTAGACGGAACATTCCTCCTGATAATTCATAAAACAAGTCTAGAAGAGATATCCATAGGAAACTGAAAAGTAGTCTAAAGGCTGATCGTGAGGTTTGGTTGGTGGAGAAAATTAAAAAAATGGAGACCGCTTTTGCCTCTGGGAACACCGGCAAACTTTTTAAGATGATCCGTGCCACTGGTCCCAGACGACCATGTCAGTGAAGCTATCAGCGAAACAGATGACACACCCTTCTATAATAAGTCCAGAAGGTTAGGGTGTTGGGTGGAACACTGTGAGAGTCAATTTAGCTGGAATCCTGCTTCTACTGTGTTACACTGATAAATTTGTAATGTGGCACCCTGTTCAGTAGATTTGGAACCACCCACTGAGAGTGAGGTTCGCAATTGCATTTCGGCCCTCAAACGTAATAAGGCTGCTGGCCCACATGATCTCATATCGGCACTTTTCAAAGAAGGTGGGAATGAGTCAGTAAACGATTTGACTTAGTTGTTTCCATCTATAGGGATGACGGATACCATCACTCCCTGCTTGGGTTACTTGGTAATAGTCCAGGTATTCAAGAAAGGTATCAGGGGCTCTTGTGAAAAACAGTGGAATTAGTTTGACACCAGTCATTACTAGGGTTCAGATTTTCACTATACTTCGTCAACTCACTTCAGCTCGGGAAACAAACATTAGGGAAGAACAGGCAGTGTTTCGCCCTAGACTGGGTTGTGTTGATCATAACCCTACTCTTCCCCAAATTCTGGAACAGTACCATTCGTACCGCAGGCCGACGGTTGCCGTATTTTTCAACTATATAGGTGGGCTGGATTCTATGGGTCGATCTACACTCTGAGAGTCATGTAAACGCAAGGGTGTACAGACCAAGTGTGTGAACATACTGT
>LUCH01003895.1:8054-34277 GCA_013368495.1 Paragonimus heterotremus
AGAATTTTTGGCAGCCACTCGTTCCTGACGAGTTTTCTGTACTGGATGTTGAGGACTCTTTACTTAAGGTGAATTCATATAGTTCAGTGGGTCCCGACAAGATCCATCCCAGAATTCTCAAAGGGGCAGCCGCTAGTCTTGCAGAACCCTTTTATAAGCTGTTTACACAGACATATCAGACTGGCATTCTCCCTGGTACATGGAAAGAGGCGACGGTCACCACCATATTTAAAGCGGGTGACCGGCTCTCTCCGGCTATCTATCGGCCAATCAGCCTTACAATTATTCCGTGTAAGATAATGGAGCGCTTATTGGAGCGTGCTATTCTCAACCACCTTTTATCAAACCATCATTTTCCTCTACCCAGGATGGCTTCCTTCCTAATCGGTCGCGCAGTAATTCTGATCCACGGAGCCATAATCAAAAAGTATTGAACCTAGGTAACTTCTCAGGCCTTTAAAATCAGCCTGATTAAAGTTTCTCGGTGTGGAATTCTTAACTGGTTGGTGTAACCAATAGCATATAAGATCGGACATGACCGAACGGTGATCACTGTGTCCAAGTGGCGGCTTGATGATCATTCTATCCACCAGGTGGTTCTCATTAACAATGACAAAGACGAGCAAAAAATGTAATCTGACCAGGGCGAGCTTACAAAAAAGTTCCGTAGAACCCATCTCCCCCTACGATCACGCTTGATTGTCCGCTTGATAAGAAGCAGAAATTCATGTGAAAAAACGAATTGTGCTCATAGGGATCTCTTAGTTCCATTACACATCAATTCACTTATCAACTCCGTGTTTGTACCCTCGTTTGACGTCTTCTCGACGACCATCATCAATTGAAGATTGTTTCGAGCCGAAGTCCTCGTTTCTTGTCACCCAGCAGCGGGTCAATAACAAGTCGGAGACGTTTGTGTATCTGCAAAATCCCATGAAATCCGTGATTCGTCAATAGCCGGATCGCTGAACATAACCTTGACCTTGACAATTCCGACCTTATCGAAGTAACGGGATCAAGGTTACGATGAGTAACGCTGTACGTAACGTTTTGTTTTCCGTTCGGTTTGTTATCAGGCCTACTCTGTGCTTTATATATTTATACTAGTATTTACTAAAAATGTCTCCAAAATGCCATGCTCTTGGTTGCGTAGACACGCTTTGAAGGAATCAGCAAAGGCGAGGTTGAAGCCTCTGGTGGTCCATGATACTTTGGTGTGACAAATCCTGTGCGTACGCTCGAAGTCTCGGTTTCCAACCTACAAAAGCCGCTCAGCTGGGACGATTGACATTCATTAGTAGGCGTAGACTTAAATCATATGGTCAGTTATAGGGTTCGTTGAGCGGCAAATACACATACTCAGAAGCAATGTGTTGTTGGGACTGCTCAAAATTAGTTTAGGACCGCACCTGTTGCTCTCCTTAAAACAAGTCCGAAGGAAGCTTCAGTAAAGCGGAATGTATGCAAGCTAATTAAAGATACCTTGTGGTTTGGGAAAATACATCATTGCAGGATGCAACTGTCGTGGTATAACTAAATACGGTTTATAACTTAGTGTAAATAACTTTTCAAACGGGCGGAATCAATATTGCAGGATCGAGCAAGCCGAAGACGACCGGCTAAGAATAACACAACGAGTAGTCAAAGAGTATATTGTCGACCTGTGAGGTCAACGCGAGAGTAAACGAATATCAAGAGGAAACGGTAACAGGGCGAAGCGACTAGTGAGCACGCAGCGAGGTCGTACGTTCGGGTGCGCAGGGTACTTGTCGGTATCGCTATTCATTCAACCAAATGTTTTAGTGCATACAGAAGTTAGGAACAAAAATATCGCACTCGTAACTCTATCATAGTTGACAATAACGAATAGGGTCGCTACAATATGCACATTTAAAGTCTGTAACGATATGTGACTATGTGCTTCGAGCATTTTGTTGCGTTCATAGACAACGACCGTGTGACTATAGCCGTTATTGATCGAAGAACTTACCGGAATGCCTGCAGTTCCAGTAGCTCCTATGTTCAACCTGTCTCACCAACAAAATCGGGTTTCAACGAAGTGGAAGAGAGCACCCGCCCGTCCACTGTATAAGAATGACGAAAGCAAGCTGTCAGTCGGCTGTCGAGCGTTACCCCTCTTGTTCGAAAAGTCGAATGTATCCTCAACAGGAGGCTGAGCGGCAACTAAAACAAACGAGTTAATACATACATGTCAACGTGGATCTTGTCGGGCTCACTCCTGTTTGACTAATCTACTGCAAGCAAGGGAACATCGGGTTGAGGGTAGAGCTAATTGTAGGCCAGCAAACTTCATTTTTGTGAACCTTGACAAAGTTTCACATGGTAGGTTCTTCAGCAGGTCCGAGATATTCGGCCTCGCCTTAAAGTGGGCGGGAAACTTCCTTGAATATTAATCACCTTATGGAATAGGACCCAAACTGGGTTCTGCCAGTGAACCCACAAAACATGCGTACGTACATACTGGGCGGATAGACGGAATGAGTGTCCACCACCTGTGTGTACGTTTCGTGAGACAAGCGAAAAGTGAATGTGACCTGTGTTGTAACACCATCATACAAGATGCAGAAGAATAGGACAGAGTCTGCGCATCGGTACATGATACGTCGTGGGAAATCAAAGGGTCCTTCAACAGGTTACTAGCCAGAATCTTAGCCTCTGTTGCCGTACACGTCAGACCAGTCTTAGAATACGGGGAATCTGTGGGAGTCCATGTCCCATGTCTCCAAAACATGGATACTGATTACTAGATAGCCGTTTAATGTGTCAGTTCAATTCACCTTTGGCCTTTGATTGAAGGACATACAAAGGTTTCGAGCTTAGAAGTCCAATGTACTGGGTGCAGTCCGTTTTTTTCGGTGCCAAGTTGGTGTCCGTTGGCTTGAAAAGCAACAACCACTTTTGGGGAATACCCGAAGTACCATAAAAAGAGTGGAATTATGAATCTAGTTTTATGTTAAGTGATCGAGAATCTAACAATGCACTGAAACTACTTCCGGACACTCGGCCAGCGATTTCAGAATGAAGACGTATTCAGCGAATGATTACGCTTTAAGAAAAGGTTAATTATGTGAGATATTCCTGTAGACCGAGCATGCAAAACTTCTCACGTCTTCTTCGACTGTTATCATCCACTCCAATGAAACACTCTCCCGTGGCACTTACGATAAGGGGTCGCATTATTGTAGACCATCGAATAATACTTCATAAATACCTCGGTAACAAATAGGGGTCCTAAGTAATCCTCTTGTTGGACAGTCGGAAAGAAATAGTTAAAGACTTGTTTTCTCTCAATTGACGATTACATACTCAGATAGGATGCTTTTGTTCGCACCAGCTCTCAGCGTAATATTTTATTGCACGAGGTTAGTGTGTTCACGGATTTCCCGTGTGCACTTATTTCGAACAGTCTGAGAGGCGTTTAGATTCGCTGTTTCCTGTTTTTGCTTCACAAGTAGGGTGCAACGTCTACGCAGAAGAGGTAAGCAGGAAGAGAAAGTACTTAGTTTGCACAATGTGGGTAACTCTTCCGTCTTCTGAATTGCAGCTTGAAACGCATAATGGTTTTGATTCACAGACTTGTGTTCAAATATAAGTAAACCAAAGTAGCTTCTCAAGCCATCGAGGTCAAACGAATTAGTATCGAATTATAGCCTTTTACTAATTGTTTCAATCAGTAGCAGATAAAATCATGTGCGAATAAAGTGCGGTCATCGTGTCCAATTGGCGGCTTGATGACCACTCCGTTCATCAGACGATTCATTAATAACTGGGACAAGCAACGAGGAAGTCTGACCTGAACTGCGGCGCGGACATGTTGTGTCTTACTTTCCGACGTATCAACAAGGATAAGGAAGTTGATAGACCGCTTTTACAGTCTGACTAGAACTTGGCCATTTCATGTTAAGTGCGTTAAAGTCACCCACAACAACAGAATGAGCAAAACGCTGTTATCTTAGGGAGTTCTCTAAGCTTGTGAGAAATATTATGGGGCGTATTGTATCAGGACGGAAGATAAATTTGTAAATGTGGACTACTTAATTCTAATGAAAGTATGTTATGCTTAATAGCGGTCCTAGTTTCATTTTTGGTCTAGCTCTGTTTATTGGTAAACGAAGTGAGATGGATAGAAAAATGGTTGGCGATAAGTGTGCCAACCAGCACGACCGTCTCAAGAGAATTCGCTGACCTCCCCCGAAGTTTCACCTGTAAATCAAGTGGTCTATTGTAGGGTTCATAAGCGGTTCGGCTCGTTTACTCTATTCTCGGTATGTCGCGTACCAATAGCAAATCTCCCTGCACATATCCGTAACTCTGTCGCGACCTACCAAGGAGATTCGGTCTTTCCTCGTGGCTTTTTCCTTCCATTCCATCCCCAGTTTTCGTGGCCTTTTTCTGAACCTCCTCCAGGTGTCGCATATCCCTGGTCTAGGGCTAGTTCGCTAACCCATGTACTCCAAGATTTGTCTGACATGTAAGGCGAACAGAGGTTAAGATTCTGCGTAGTAGCCTGCTGAAGGACCTTTTGATTGCACACGGCACATCACGTACCGCTGTGCAGACTCTCTCCTATCCTCCTGCATCTTGGATGGTACTTCGACAACAACACAGTGACGATTGTATATCCCGTTATCTGCTCTTGTTCAGCAGAATGTTTAGATCGCATAACGAGGCGTTTGTCAAAACAGATCAAAGTGTGTCACCCAGCTTGGTTCGAAACAGATTCGACCATACTTCTGAACAGTGCGATCGTCCTACGTTTTTTCGATGCTGATCACGGTGCTGATCTCGTTCAGGTATTCCGTGTAGTCCACAAGTTTCCTGTCAACCACCCGAATTTGGTCAAGCAATGGATGCTGGCTTCTGCTGAATTGATAACTATTTGATTATGCAATTCTGTTTTGTGTTCACACATAATTCCTGCAAACTCTTCGGTTGCTGTGGGCGGTGGTCACACCATCGGTCTACGTGCCTATCCAAATTCTAGTCTGATACTTTGATGTAGTGGCGGGTAGAACTCCAAACCACTCGCCAATAACACTGATGATTTGTCATCTGAGTAGCTAGCTTATTGATACCTGAATTTTTAGTAGTGCTTTACCTATTCTAGTGACATTATGCTAAATCTGTTAGTGAAGACACAAGTCATCTGATGTCCTCCGGAGTAACATTTCGTACATTCTGATCACACACGAACATGTAACTAATTGTAAACGAGAGTCGAAATTCCACAGGGCGAAGTTATTGCGTAAGGGATTAAAAAGACGGGCACGAAAACTGGAAATAAAAATTTTAGGGATGCCGACTACCTTGCCAGATGTAGCGTCAACAAATTGTTTTTGAACACATAGGAGGGGGATTGTAACAATTGATAGCCAGAGCTTCAGCAGAATGGAGGATGCGATTCCAGTTGTGGGGATCTAATCCATCACCATCGTCATCATTATTCTCATAGACAGCAACATATCAAAGGTTTACACTGGTGATTAACTGCAACACAACCGTGAAGATAGAAAAAAGAAGCAAACCTTGTACAGGAAGAGAGAAGAAGAAGAAGGGAATAGGAGGGGCCCTAACAACCAAAAAGATGGCTACTTCTATAGTCGAACATCCAACATCAAGGTGCCTATACCTTGCAAACAAGCAACCGATCTGTAGGTGGATTTATGGCGTCATCAACAAGACAGCTTCCTTACGGCTTTCACTGCCCTGCGTCATTAAGTGCACTCACTTCACAGACCACTGGACTTAACAACGACAATATTCATGCCATTGAGCTCGATTAGCCGCCAGCTCACCTAACGGCTCCAGCCACCGACTTTGTGAATCGCGAGGTCTCCAGCCTATGAGGTGAACCCGATCTACAGTAGCCAAACCCTTGGTAAATGACTTCATTTCTCTACTCCAGGTCATCATCTGTCCACCCCGAACCTTATGCCAGTCGGCCGCGCTTGTATTTTATTCCTTACACCTCTACCGTCGGTGATGCAGCTTCCCAGGTATACAAACCAGGCATCACCTTCTGTGACTTCATTATCTAACATTAAATCTGCGTAACCACAACAATCTTGTAAAAACACTTTGCATTTTGAGGCTTCAAAACGCATTCGGAAGTATTTAACAGGGCGCAAAATAGCGTCTAGCGTTGTTTGTGTTGCTTGGGAAGTGTCAAACAGCAACTCCCTATCATCAGCATAGTAAAAATCAGTCAGTCTTCCTCTAGGTAGGAGGCCCACATCGGTACCTTGTGAGTGTCACAGACAGTTCTCCATTATATCGTCTATCACGAAATTAAACAAAACTTGTGAAAGTGGACGGCATTGACGTACGCCCCTTCTGTTGCTGAAACTGTCAGACAGTTCACCGTAAACCTTAACCTGAGCTGAATTATTGGAATAGAGCGCCGACAGTATGTTCACCTACTTGGTCGGTTCAACTTGGCGTTTAAGCGATTCTAGAAGTATAGATCGATCTACCGAATCGAACACACCTTTGTGGTGGAGAAATGCGGCAACTCGAAATTAAATTGTGAACCAGAACTATCGGCATTGCAGGTCCTTCAAGTTGGGATTCGGCCATGTCCATTCACGAGTCGATTTAAGTGAGTTTTAACAAGCCTTTACAACGACCTGCTTACAAAACAATTTGGTATGGCTGTCTGCCATTCGACTTGCATTCATCACTCGCTGTCTTCCAACAGTTCCGTCCAGACGCGTGCTTATGTTGACGATCATCTTTTATTTGGTCATATTTTAACCATAATACTATGTTGTAGGATATCCGCACCAAATTTAGTACGAATGAAGTCAAACAACTTGCTCATAACGTTGTGTTATTCTCAATCCATTGATCAATAATACTGTGTTGTTCTGTATTAAAGGGGAGGGTTCAAGGCTGAAATCTGTCCTGTTTTACCGACTATTTCAACCTTCGCAGGAATGGTGAACACGAATTACCCGGTACTAATACATACTCATTAGCTAATACAACACGATACTATTGTTGCAAATAATATAAGTCAATGCCAAAACGGTGTGTTTGGCACCTGTCTTGAGATGTATCAGACATGAAAAGTGCCTTCGTTTGTACGAAAAATAATGAGTTTGGTGTCTACTTGGTTTCGGGAAAAGAAACTTGTATTCGCTTGTTCTTCTCATCTCAGACACCACTGGACGTAATTCATACGCGACCTCAGGATCGTGTTCTCCAGCCTCTTTTACCCTAACCCTAACACCCCCCTTTACGAATGACCAACGTACGAAATTTCTATAGGGCGCATTTGAATTCGTCCACGAATAGCTGCGTTTGGCGTTTAGATTGGGGTAGAATTGCAGTGGTCCACCGGGGTTGATATTGCGTATGAAAATTTGTAAACGTCGATGAGATCATGCCATTATCACTAACGTATGTATCTGAACTTTCGCATCACCGAATTGTCTCTTCTGTTGTAGTGCCGTGCTCGTGGACATCTTCTGGTCTTTTGCTGTAGGCGTAGATAGTAAGCAGTAAGTTCTGCGCACTTACATGACGGAAAAAGTTCAAGACTGGGCCAAAAACTGCAACATCTTCGACAAGGTTGTGGACACCAAAACGCATCGATTTCATCACTGCCAGTAGACCGAATTTCTCATTTATACCTGACCAAAAGGCAACCCTAGACCAACACTTTTAGTTTATCCTCACTCGGGTGCACACCATGAAACTGACTGCCTGGGAAGAACCCAATTCCCCAAAGATACCGCTTTCACTCGACTTTGGAAATACCCCTCTCATCCTGTTCGAAATGACCTTCATAATCGGCATTGTCATATCCCACTCCGCTCTTCACGAACGTTCTCAGCCTTGTGCCAGTTTCGGGCACCCCGCCTATACGCTCGCCCTTTGATTGGGATATCACTGGACTGTCTGGATCTTTGTTTAGTCCACTTCTGTCTTTATTTTCTAATTGGTTACAAAATCTTTTAAATATGATCTAGTTTGTGACCGCGTTGTCTCCGGACCGGGTTTCAACACTGACAGATTACTGAAATGAGGTTTCGTCGGGATGATTCCTAGTTTTTTCCCATCGAATGAGGTCACTGAGGATCGACAATGCAAAAATATTATCGGTAGAATTGGGCCATGTCGTTCTGTAGTCCCTTACTCCTCCAACATGTGCGGTTGAAATACAGGATTTTCTGGAATGTTTCTCCTAACGCTTTATCTCAGCGACCAATTCGGGTTGATTAAAAGCGCTCGGATAGCCTTTGAGATGTGTTGGACTCCGGCTTTGTGAAACACCGCCGTGGTGATGGTCCATTCAGAGTCTGATGTTTCCGAGACAATCAGGCGGGAGAGACCGTTCACTTGCCCACTGGTTATCGTGGATCTATACTTGCTGTTAAGGTCATAGTTGTATGGAGTCGCTGTCCGTCGTTGAAACCAGTTTGTTACATGTTCCGGGTTGCTTGTCTCAAGTTCGAATACCACGATTAGTGAACAGTATCATGTTGAATCTTCTCATAAGTGGAGTGACTGGAAGAGTTTCTTTGTCGGGCTAGCCGTGATTCCTCTCTGCTGGCGATGGAGTACATCTTCGTGAAAAATTGCTTCCTGAAGGTCAGTATGATCAAGTAATGAGACGACGGCTCTTCGTTGGTTTGAGGCAATCAAGAACTTAGTTCAAACATTCCGTCAGCTTGCCTTCACCGGCTTCAGTCACAGCGATGTCGTCCGAGTAGGCGGCTGCACTGTAAACGTTTGGTATTGCGTTCCTAATGTGCAGAGAGGCTTTTGATGCAGTTTTCACACCTAATGGAAGATGCTGATATTGAAGCACACTGCGATGAAAGTTGATAATCAACAACTCGTGGAACATTCGCAAGTAGACATCTGTTAGTTGCAGTTTTGCCAAACGTGCCTCCATTTATCTCTATCAAATCATTGAGCAAGGGTCGAGGATATTAGTACATATCCAGGGCCTCCTTGAAACCTGTTAAGTAGTCGAAACTGATTCCCATGGCTCCATTCAACCTCTCGGCGATGATTGGTGCATCTCACACGCGATAGCTTATTGGTTTTGGGACGCCTGATTTGCATAGACGATCCCCTTTTTATCAGTGGAGGCAGTGTTGCACGTAATTGGACTGGTCGGTGATGTGTCCTAGGTATTTGAAGCAGCCATCTTGATTCAGACCATACATCTTTTTTTAATCGTCGGAATTGTCAAACAGAATCCGTTTGCAAACGCGAAGTGGTCTCTTTTGAAGCTGATTAGCGAAGGTGTACGGAACGTGTATCAAACAGCATCGACAGTCGAACTGCCAACTCGCAACGATGACGTAAACCAAACGAGCGCTGATCAAAAACCTCAACGACTACGCCAGTCTGTTGCGATTGGATGTGTGCTAGAGGATCACCGTAGATACAACAAAAGTAGACTTTCATTTATTCAGCAGATCTTATGGACAAACTTCGATTATTGCCTTCTGACTCCGAATAGGATAGGCTGCCGTGGACGGAAATTTTAATTTGTGAAGTCTGTGAAAGGACCGCGAGGCTTATTTGACAGAGCGAGCTAACGAGATGAGTGTTTTTTAATCGGAAAACTATCGGGTGCTGTTTCCCCTCGTTCGTGGTTGCGCTGACCGTCGACAGATGTTTGGTAAATAAATAGATGATAACTATGAAACGAGACAACTGGTATATACTAGCTCATTCAATTACGGACGACGAATACAGCATACTTATTTGGGACACATAGCAATCACTCCTGGGAACTCGGGGTGGTCTTTCAGTTTGAATTGTTGAAATGTAGTAAGTGTAGTAGTAGTGATAATAATGACGATGACGATACTGATAATGGCAGTGACAGTCAAATTAAGCTTCAAATTCGGGTCTTTCTGTAGCCGTTTCCAAAATGGTGGTGAGAGACTGTCATCTAAGTTGACCACATTCATAACTTTATCGTAATGGATTAAAAAGCTACCTTTCGATTGGTACTTATCAACGGTTACGACCATTTTCAGAGAAGGCGCCAGAACATCATGTGACAGTCACTGAGGTTTTAGCCTTGTCTCTGTAACATCCAGAATGTTCACGGGTCTTGTAATGTAGCGGCTTTCGAAGCACAGATTTCCGACCTGGTCGTGAGCATTTTGATCATTAATTCGCATTACGAAAGACACCAGGGTATCCGTACTCCTTTTCTTTTTTAGAGATCGTGCCATTTTTGCTCCCGAACGCTGCTTTTGATTCGTTTGCATCACAAGCTTTTGGGAGCTGTCATCATCGCAGAAGTAACCCTGTGAACCATGTTACTTCACTCAGCTCGTATGGCAATTTGGGTGCACAGTACGCATTTATGGATACCTACTTCGAGCGTTTTCTACCTTAAGTGACGCTTGACGGAGGTGTCCGATCTCCTCTTCCTCATCAATTCTGTGCTGACTCATACTGTGGAAGGTACACTGGGAAGTTCCGAAGATCTCAGAGTTTAGCCTCTGTCAGGTTGCAAACTGACTGGCGACGACATCGCCATGCTCAGATCTTCTGCAAAAAAAACAAATCATGTCGAGCGGGTTAGATTATATGGCTGTATGGTGTGCACATCGCAGCTTCAAAGTGCGAAGTGCTATTACAAGTTTGAGTTATTTTCGTTGTTGTTGCAGGCAGCCCGCTAGGACGTGTCGATCGTTTTGTTTAACTGGGTAGTTTTACCTCATCAGTCTTTAATTCTACCGGTGGTGTTCGCGAGGATAGCGAAAGTCTGCAATACATTTATCACCCTTTGCCACCTGTAGGGTCGCAAATACATCTACTCATCGATTAAGGACGGAGTTTACAGTGAGTGCTTATTCAATTTTGCCCTAGAGATCAAAGACTTTACTGATTCATGCGAAAGATGCCTTTAAACTTCCGTTACTAGATCACTCTTATATCCGTCAGCTAGATTGCGTGGAATTAGCTGATCGCTTGAGCAGTGCGATAGTCCGTGGACGCGTATTTTTGAAATGGGCAAATTCGTGATCGACAACCGAGGCAGTGAAAATGCGCCACCTTCGCTGACTGGGTCACACACTCTGTATTCCGGTGGGGCATTTTCCGCATTGCGTATCGTCCATTTTGACTGCAGATGATTGGAGAAAACCTCAGGGCAATCATGCCATGACGTGGTTACGGACTATGAAAGCCTAGACGGTTCCACTGAATAAAGCTGGCGAGTGCCAGCTCTCCGGTTAGGAATTTTGCGACCATCCACACCGCTGTTTGGAAACACTCTCTGATATGGGAGTTTATCGCAGTTACTGGCGAGCTTACGTCTGAGACTGTTGACCTTTCTTTCTTTATCTTCATGATTACTATGCTCGGTTTTTCGCCACTCCTACTTGTTCATTACTGTGTTGCTTCATTTCGCTGCTGTCAAGATCGTCGGAAACTCCAGCCATAGTGTTTACGGGGGCGGCTCAAAATTAAAGATGTCTTTCAAATGTACAGAAATATACACATTATTACACTTCACAGCAAAAGCCACGGTATCCAGTTTGTCCACATTTTCAGATACTTTCGTCCTCCGGAATACTATCGTAAGTGTCAGTAAGACTATTTTTTCCTGGCGTCGCTTTGTAGGAATTCTGTTCTTCAAATGGAATTTAATACGTAAAAACGACTTAACATCAAATGATTTAGCAGTGCCGTCAGCACAAACGGTAAACTAAGATCTTAACGAACATCTTGCAGAAGCAAATTAGATTGGTTCTTTTTTTACTCACTGTGCAAGACTAACTGATGTTGTAGATAGAATTCCTACTGAGTTTTCTTAAAATGGGGATCAATGCTACTCCCGCTTGAATCTTGTAATGGAGCAAAAAACAAAAGGAAATGAAAGACACATGCCCTGGAAATCTTATTTACACAATTTCCACTAAGAGGTCCTAGCTTTAATCGAGCTCCCACCAGTTGAGTCCGAGTCTGACGGGCTGGGATTGTGATTCTAATGCGCTAGTGACCATTGGTGAACGTTTTAATCGACGTACTGTCTGATGTCATAATGATCATGCCCGTACGTTGCCAGGAGGCAGTTCTGACATGAATACAGATACAACTTCGAAGGAGACTCACGAACGGCTTGGTCAGTCGCTACTTGTTTGTGATCGATTGTCTGCCAACGCACGCGTGGTGCCTGTCCGCTCTTCTACGGCCCTGCTCATTGATTTAGCTCCAGCCTTGGTAGGCAGAGTTGATCCAAAAGATATTTCATCCACGAAACCAATACTTATGTTTGTATGTTTTTCATACTGAAATCTAACTACGATCATGCATGCTTATTTGCATTACATGGATTTACGTAGAGGTACAGCAGCCGTCACAGACGTCTGTTCTTTACATTTTGATGGTCGATGCATAATTCCGATATGTTTACTTTGGCTGGAGATATGATGCTCTGATCGACCTGTAGATGATGCCCAGTCCTACTTAAATAGCCACTTCGCTATGACATTTGTGGGCGTCGATTGCAATTTTGTTGTAAATGCTGGTTATTTCACTAACACTAGTTTTAAGCACCGTTCGTGTTTATTTTTCACTCGTAGCTCTCTGTCTTTGATTGAGACCTGATTTCAAACTGACTATACTGCTGTTAGTTGTGAGTTGTTTAGGTCCTTTCCGGGACTGTTAGCCTTATCGAAACTATGCTCTCTTTGTGATTTTATTGGGCGGTGATCCCATATCTCGTTACTGAAATCTGTTGAGATAATGACCATCTTTCTGTTAAAGAACTGCTAGGGGCTGCATAAATCTAACCCTAAGAACACAAATCCGAAGTCAAATTTGAGGTACCTTATGTCATTCGTTTGAGTGCCTATTCTAACTTCCACGTGGCACTTGGAATCGTGATTGTATCTAGATAGAGAAGCATTTTGCTGGTTTCGCTAGACCTGAGATTGGCGTGAACGTGGGCATCGTTGGCAGACCGTTGTCTTCTCTTGTTGCATCACAATTTATAGGCTGTGTGTAATCGATTCGCATTTGTAATATTGAATCGGGATATTCTTTCGGAGTTTTGGTGATCACCGACACTGTATACCGAAGTAGACGGACAATAGTAGATGCTAACATTTCGTATTGTCTCTTCAGTACCAAGTAACAATAACCAGGAACATATATATGACACTAGTGAAGGGTGAAGAAATAAAATAGCAAATGATGTGCAAAACAACAGCACAAAATTATTAGGTCCATGGGAGTCTAATTGTCCAATTGTTTTTGTATACACAATGCTGATTTGAGACGACTAGTCGCGACCGCCTGAGGGAAACGCAGGTAACGCGGATTAGCGTGACGCATTATAATCCTGAATGCCGATTCGAGATTACTTCGGTGACCGGTGGTCAACATGTATCTGGCGATAGACGAAGTCGGAAATCTACATGATCCCGGGACGAAGGGAGTAGACTGCGCAGTCACATCCTGAATCCATTTCGGCAAATGTTCCTTCATCCTAGAGTTCAAGCACCTATCGGTTCTGCCGAGGTGACTTTCGCCGCAGTTACACACAAATTGATAAATATAGTGTGAGTTGGCGCCAATAGGTTACTCCCCCTTTACTGAAGGTAACGATAGCTTACGAGCTCGGTAAACAACCACGATTTCAGCCACATTGTATGCTCGCTTATTGTCGGCGACGAGATGTTTTGTGGTGCAAATTAAAGAAGTGTCATCTTTGAATGGTAGTTCAATGTAGACTTTCTTCTTCCCACTCGTGGAAATCTTGTCTGCTGCTATACGTTGCTGGCTGTATCTGTTGATAAATCTCAGCGGATACCCGTTATCCCGCAACGTTGTTGTAAGCAGTCGAAGTTCATCAGCTAAACATTCTGATAAACAAATGCATCACCGCCGTTGTACAAACGTTATGTGGATGACATCCTCATGTTTGCGCAATGTCCGCAAACGATCTATGAGATGTTAAAAGAGTTCAACTTATGTCATGCTAATCTGACAGTCACCTGTGAACTGGAAATAAACGGATGTCTACCGTTTTTAAGCATCCTCATCTGTCGTAAGGATGATGGATCGAAAGTCCACCTGAACTGATCAGTACACTTACTTCCCAAGCTTTCCACCAATGAAGAACCAGCGAGCATTGGTCAGAACATTGCTTACGCCTGCTGGACACATTTTCCGAAGACCGTTCAGGCAACTAGTGTCGTAACGTTTATCACGGTGAATGGCCAATATAAGAAGCACTGAATATTTAGACCGTCCAGAGTTGCCGTGTATCGAGTGGACATTCCTTATAGCATTTCAAGTGGTTACATATATAGAAAGGTTTACAAGCTGATTAGATGACACAGCTGACGTAAGTGAGGTGACCGACCCTCTCAGATGGCCCGCCCGCAACAAGGGCTAGTGATAAACCAACCTTTTAACAATCTGTTGCACCCTGAAGGTGCAACAAGAATGTCACACATCAACCGTAACACACAATTGGGTCAGTATAGCCTGCACTCTACAAAATGACAAAGTATTGTCATCTGTATACTCATTGTCAGTCAGTCTCCGTCTTAGCAGTGACTACACTGCGTGATCTTTTTATCCCGCAAGTACTGATTCCAGAATACCATGTATCACTTAGTTGAAGAGGAAGAGGGGTGGGGGTTAGACATTTCAGGTGCTGATGGGTGGAAAGTATCGCAAGGTATCGGAACATTGGCTTAGTCGCGGCCTGTGAAGGCCTTAAGCGCTCTACTGAACAAGATCAGTAGCAGCTGTCTGCCCAGTTGAATGGTTTGCAACTATCTGCAGTGGTGGCTGAAAGCGCTCTCTAGCGTGGCATTGTGTTGTAGTCTGTGACAAGCCTATATCCCTGAAGTTTTTAACTCTCCATGAATTTCCGTTGTTTCTGCCTAGTTTTTCTTCGTGCATTTGCACGTATTTATTTGACTGCGACTTCGTCAAAATTATCGGTTTACCGAACCATAGTACCCATGGACACATCTCAAAGCTGAATACATATGTTTGTATTTCAATTTTCCCCACAGTGATTTGTTTACATAATCCCTGATAAAAACAATAAAATTTCAAAAACCGCATGGGGTTTAACGTTGACGCAAATCTTTGCTTCATCGTCTCATTTTTATGTCGTGCTACCTTTTGTCTGTTTATTCTTCTACTTTTTATGTTCGTTTGATAGCTTTGAATTGTTCCTCATTCTGTCCCTTCTACTCGTATTAATACATTAATCTGTGATCAGTTTCATTGCAGGCCTTTAGTATTTATGTCGCAGTATTCAACATGTACTTTTTGATATAGGTTGAACATCATCCACAATTGATCGCGACTGTCGCATTCCCATAGACTTTTCAGTCGGTCCCTTTCGAAAATGGTTGCATCAGGAAAGCGTGACCGGAGTTCTAGTCCCGGCCGTGGCAAAAATATGCACTGCTGACGAGCCCTAATTAGAACGAAATTCGAGTCTAGTGTTTGTTTTCGAAAGGGGCCGACTGGAAAGTCTATGGGAATGCGACAGCTGCGATCAATTGCGGGTGATGTTCCATCTACATAAAAACCAAAATCCCCTACTACTCATGTACTTTTTCAGTAATTTGCATCTTCATAAGACCTGTGTTGCCGTTGTACGTGTTCTGCATTTTTTCCCACCGTGCCCCATCTGTCTGTATGTACTTTCCTAACGTGTACGGTAGGTGGAGCATATCACAAGGGATAACTTTTGTTGCAGTTTATTGGACTCTCGGGAAAGTCAGCTCTCTATCTTTCCCTCTGATGTTACGTGGAAAGCACCATATTTGCGTTTTCCTGAGATGAATTCAATCCGAGTTTCCGTAACAACCAATCTAATGAAGCATGCCCTACACTTTTGGATGCCTGGCTTCACTAGATGTCAGGAATGCAGTTTACGCGCAACTGCAATAATCGTTTTGTAAATTGGGAACCTAACAATTTTCCAAATCATTGTTCAGTTACGCTATCCGAGATGGCAACATGCCGTAGTCAGCGATTTGTTTCCATCCACGACATTGTTAGTTTCTCTGTTAAGCTAATTTTTGCTCCATTTTGCTCCTTTTGGATGGTTTTTTACTCCTAGGATATTCAACTTTGCTGTTACGATGAGCGGCAGCTTGAGCTGCAGTACGTTCTGGTCCGATTCTTGGCCGTTGTGCGTAAATGAATAGGATTTCGGAACTAACTTGTGTACGGTGCCTGTTATTCATGACGCATTCCTGTCGTTGCTTCTCGTAGCACAAAAACCTGGAACTTATTTTCATAGACTGTATACTTGATGTTGCTCTCGGTGCTTGTCTGTTAACCGCGCAAGTGCTGGTTCGGTTCCTGATGTTTCAGGCTCTTCCGGTCTAGGTTTTGGGCAGCTTGAGATTACCTAGCTCCCCACTACGATTTTTTATCGGTCACCTTGCTCTGTAAAATATAGAGACCCTTGACACTTATTGACAACGGTTCTTCATCTTTTTTTTTAACAGAATCAACTTAATTGTGTAATGGATCTGATGAGGCGTTTGCCTCCACAAAAGATCGACTGCACACTCCTGGACATTATTAATCTCGTGCCTAACCTTTGCGAAGATATCCTCAGCTCTATCGACCAGCCATTGAAAATTGCGCGTGACTCGAAGGCTGGTCGGGACTACTTATTGTGCGATTACAACCGGGATGGTGATTCCTATCGTTCTCCATGGTCCAACACATATGATCCACCTCTCGAGGATGGCGCTATGCCAAGTGAAAACCTTCGGAAACGTGAAATCGAAATCAACACTGCTTTCGATCAATACAGAGAGATGTGAGTTCTGTTAGCTTTACAACGGCATGTTTGACGTGTCCTCATGAGGATAGTGTCGTTTCTACTATTGACGCGATTGACCAAAAGTGGGGATACTCTCTCTTAAGAGGTAGGGTCATTCAGACCATTCCTTGACAGTATACTAAGCGCTTTCCCTCCCTGCTTCTAAAAGGAGATGTGTTTTATTTTTGTAAAACTTCATTCTTGGTTCTTGTGCATCTCCCTGAATATCGTACTGTTGATACTGCACTTCATACACTGTTTCCAAAAGGGTCGTACTGTTTCTGTTGGCGTGTCCTGGTTGCCTGTTGCACTGCCCTTTATCGTGTAACGGTCTGGCTCGTTAGAGCATACTCACGTGTTCCCTGTTGCTCATCCAGAGGTTACTGATAGTTTGTCAAATAGGAACTACGGGCTGAGTTGGTCAAATAAAATGGGACCAAAGCAGTTTACTCATTCGTTAAGCGCGAGTTGATAGTTTGGAGGTCAAGTGACATTCGCAATTCATCATCTTTTTGTGGTTTATACTGTGATAGAGTGATATTTGTTCTTGTGACGCTAATAGAATAGGCTGAGCCGTTTACAGAAAGATTTCGTTATCTGTCTTAGTTAGATTAAACAGTGTTAATTAATGCTATCGTTTGTCTAAGGGAAGCCGAACCAAGCTTGCGTAAGAACTGTGATCCAGTGAACTAGTCTTTCCTAGCGGATCGCTGTTGCTGTTTCCAGGTAGTATTGTTACAGCTTCCAATGTTTCTGGTTCATTTGCAAACATTCACGGGTTAAACTACTTTTATTTGAATACATCGACTGTGCATAGGTGTATTCACATATTCAGCCTTAATGTTGCCTAGGTCGTACTGTAATTCAAACCACTGTTTACCACGAACATAGGGTAGGAAGTTATGGAATAATGAACTTTATGATGGTGGTGGGGCTGATAATCTCCTGAGGGCAAGCATGTCATCATTCACGTTTCACATGATTTTATCGGGTAGCGTTTTCATCCAACAGTCTGAATGGTAGCGGAGTCTACAATCTGAAAGCTTGTGCCTTTGGCTTTCACTAAACAAACAAACAAACCTGTTAAACCGTTAATAAGCTTGCTATCTTCGCCTGTCGTTGCCAAATATAAATATGAATTACATACAGCGCCTTCCCTTACGTCAGCCTTTCCCGTGGAACTCGGAAATCATTTGTGAGGTTATCACTAGTTTTACCCATATTCCAACTATGTGCGATTATCTCTGCTGTGTTATACCACAAAAAACTAACATACCCTGGATTAACGCACTTATCAAGTGTTCATTGGTTACTAGTCTATTACTATTGTATACTGAATTCTTCTGGTTAGTCGGAATTGAACACCACCTTTTGCAGACCTGTAGATGTTTCTGCTAGTCGCTTTCGAAAGAAAGCACTTCATTCGAATTTTTCTTTTGTTGGAACCCGTCAAAATGTCACTCAACAACTTTGCTGGCGTCTGTTGTCTAAGCCTGAGTAAAAGTCCTAATCTTCACCTGGATTCAACAAGATAGTTATTGTCTCCTTTCTAGGCGATTGCGCAACCTGAGCATTACTCATAGGCGAATGTGGCTGGTTTGTATATACTAAATTAGTCGTGCTTTATGTTGTATCTGCCTCACACGGTCAGCTAGGTTGCCCGACGCAAGCGTGGCCGGAGTTCAAACCCCTATCATGACAATGATTCGCACTAGTGGTGAGCTCTAAGAAGAGCGGAACTCTTCGAAATGGGTTGGCCGAAAATTCTATGGAAAAGTGAAAGTTGCGATCGATATTCGTTTACTTTGAGTACTTGACCCAACCATGCTGGAAGTCGATGACCTTTGGCAACAGATCAATGTTCCTTTTGCTGCAAATAATCCCAGCCTTCTTGCTTATTTTCTCGTTTCTGCCGTTATGTTATCTTCGTCTATTGACACTTCCTCCTCCTTATTGAATTTGTTTTCTTGATGTTCTTCGCCACTCACAGCGTATGGAATATAAGCGTCTTAATAGTGAAGAAATAAAAATACTCAGACCTATGGAACCACAGATATGCAAGTTGTTCAAAACACCGTAAACATGTCAGCTCGGGTGTAAGATAATCCGTTCATTATGAACACCTCTATTCCATTGGCATTCTATATCTTCTTTCGGCTCAGCAGTATCTGTGTTTTACGGGTTCTGAGGTGATCGATTGTATGTCTCGTTGACCTTCTGTTTCAATCTGTGTTAATTATGTTTGACTGTTTCTGCCTGACATGACTTGATCGTAAGCAAATACCAAACGTTGTGTCTCATTAGTAACCGATCTTGCTATCTCTCTTAAAATATGTGATGTTTACTTATATTATTGTAGCCTCAACCTCCTTGTGAACGGTTGGTTGCGAATGGTCCATAGTCTAACGCTTATGTTCGGTCATCTCGTTGCCCAGGATAAGTGACAACAGCATTAGATCACATTTTGCCCTAAGCTGGAGCCTGACAGTACATGAATTTAGGGGATACTGACTGAAGTGTGCAGTACGTGTTGACTGTCAGTATGTGTCCATCTTTTGGGTGATTACCTTGCGTTACTTCCATGTGATTCATAATGACCCGAATTTGGACTGTGATCTTCATGTGTTATGAAATTAGCAGTGGTCTGGAATGTTTGGGAATCGTTAGCAAACATGAGGGACAATGTTGTATGGCAGTCGTCCCTATGAGGGAGAGGGAGCGTTATAGCTTGTGTCATTTTCCCGGTTGTGATTAACGAGGAGCGACGAAAATATTGTTGTTAAAGACATCTTATATTCTACTGCTCACCGTTTTCCGGTTTGTTCGAAGAGTTTCTTCGACCTGACTATATGGTTGTGCTCTAAATTTGTCGTGTTCGTCTCGAGTTGCTTTTGTTGTTTACCTCACAGCTGATTTCCATACCCTAGCTTTCATTGCTTGTCGCTGTTTACTTTATTTGAATTCGGACTCAAAGCTTACTCTGATAACACCAGTCGATTACATGTTGAGATGTGTTTACCTGGCGTCGGTTTTCTCCGATTACTTCTTTCTGGAACTGAGAGTATTGCTTATACATTAGCTGTTGAATTGCTCCTAACGATTTATAATAACCCATTCAGTAAGACGTAATGGATAAAGCCTTAATCGTCGCGCTGAACAAGATCGTTAGCTGCTGTCTACTCGAACAGGGAGTTCGCGATCATCCAAACACCGTTGGTCCGAAACATTCTGGCATGGCATTGGGTTGCAGTCAGCGGCGAGCCTATATCCTCAAACTCGCTGACTCTTCTGTTTCATGACATTCAATTGTTTTTGTTTGCTTGTTTTCTTACTGTCCTTCGCCACGCATTCGTTTTTATTCAATAATCCGCAACTTCATGGACCATTGTCAAGACCAACGGCAGTCCGAACCACTGTGCCTGACTGAAAGCTAAAACGATGATGGATTGACAGTTTTACTAACGGTGATTCAGTTGGTCAGGTTAGTAAGACTATCTTTCGAATCCGAGGAAATGTCAGAAAAGACGGTCGAAGTGACCAGAATTTATACGACACTGTTAACGAAGATTATATTAAAAATGTTATCCCTTCTTCAGTGTGAATTAAGTGGATACTCGAATTCAGCAGGAGAAGCGTTCACAATTATAACAGGCAAGCCAGACGTTCTAGCTTCCTGTACCTGTTGCACTTGTAAACCGATTTTGAGCAAATTGGAGACACCGGGGAATAGCGTCCTTTTGAAGTAAGGGTTCCAACGATAGTCCTGTAAAAGGAGACAATGAAAACAACCGTGAGCCCAGTAAAACATGTACACGACTTACACAATCGAAAAAAAAAGTTGCACCAACAACACGGCAACACACTGCGTTACAAAATGAACAACCAAAAACGACCTCACAAAATGGCCAACTGTCAACGGACGAGTAGCTAATTAAAACAATCGGATATAGATGAAGGTGAGAGCACGTCAAATATAAGTAATCCAGAAAGTTTCAATAGGTATGCTATGATAGTTGTAAAAAAGAAAACACATTTTATTTGTGCAACCATGTTATCGTATTCAGCATGATTGTTCGCTGCACGCAGCATATGGCGAAGCAAAGTTATGGCCGAATTTCTACAAGTAAACCAAATACACTTCAACGAATCTAACATCCGACATTGCACCAAACGTGACGACAAACGTAGCAAACGCTCCTCAACAAATCCAACAGTAACTATTTCGTCATTCAAATCCGAAGTAGATGGCCATGTATCTGAAGAATGTCTGGCTAAAAGAAGGATTGTATATAGCTTGTGCGTGTGTTTTATTCTGCTCTGTGGTTCGGAAGCATGACTTGCTCGTAACAACGTGTTTGAGCACCGTCGTTTCCATCTGTTCGCCCTCATCGAACAGGATAATCGCGGGATCAACTAGTTAGACCGTTAGTGCATATATGCAAACGTTCAGAACGTGTATTCACTTAGTGTATTGGTAAAAGTGCGCAGTTTGCCACCCTTCAACCGCGTACCAGGTATACCAGATGATCGTTTGTCACAGCGGGCTTTATTCATAAATATCACCAACTTGTTCAGGATCACGAAGTGGCCAGACCACAACACGACTTTTAAGGGTGATCATTCCGTTGGACAAAATCACGAAGTGTTGCATGTGGATTAGGCACCTCATAATTACTCGAATCACAAAGCAAAAACGTTATTTGGTTTCCCAGCGTGCCACACTAAGCTAGCTCTTCTGTTGAAGTTTATTTCATCATTTTCGTTCCTTGGTTCTTTTGGCAGGAGATCTTTTTCGGAATATTCCTCATCACTGTTGCTGCGAACCTCCGTTCGAGCCACAATACCGTCTTGTCAGATCCATGACAGTTGTAAATTATTGACATGAATGAGAAAAAATGTTACCACAAAATTGACAGGAAACTGTGATCGCTTTTATTCTTGTCAGTGACATTTACAGTGGGTGGTCGTGGAAAGTGTCATCATGACATTTAAGATGAGCTCACGATTGAGGTTACCAAGGTTTGGCTTTGTTTACTAATGCCTATTGTTTATTGTGCCGTTGTTATATCAGCCACATCTAGATTGGCACTTCTTCCATAATCTCATTTCGGTTATTTCTGTCGCACGGTAGCTAGACTTGGTCTGCTTGTGCAAAGTATGGGTGAGTGTCAAACATCTCTGTTGGCAATCCGAATAAAACGAATGTTCATCGGACTAAACTGTCACCAATAACGAAGATTGGCAATTGTAGTATTGTTTAACATTCATAGGACATATAGCACAGCCACATATGTGAGAAAATTGAAAATCCTCCAATGCAGTTGTTTTCCACTCTCTCTTACACTTTGCACTGCAGAATAAATTATCCAAAATAATGAATGGTCATTTCTTTACTCGAAGTATCGTCGTTTCGCTAGTTGAACTGAAGAGGGAATGGAGTAATGATTGTTTCTGTACATTTTAGCAGTTAGACATAAATTTAACTTGTGCACAGTATTGCTGAATAAGTCTGTGAGCAGGGCAGTGCTCATGCCAATACGCGCAGATTTTTTTTAAAAAATATATATTTTTTGAAATCATACAGTGATCAGTTTTAACAAACCAAAACAACGAAGTTGTGCAAAACCATAATTTTGCAAAACAACTTTTACGATAGAACACAATTGTCAAATGCTTTTGATCACGAGTATCATCCGTATCAGGGTTGTTGGGTTAACAACCATGCAATTAACCCGTAAGTAGTTCGATGACTCGGACATGCCCTAGGCATGTCAGCCGGCTTTTTTGTTGTTGCGGGCTGGGAGCGATAATGAGACTGTAATTTTGGCTTGATTTCGAAGGATCATGGTCCTTACCTAGACACCTGGTTTAGTAAGGCACACCGGATCGTATGGTTGTAGTCCGCATTGCCTGTGGTCAGGAGCTGTGTCGAAAATTGGCACTGCGTCTGAAACTGTTCTTTTAATGTTGCATCATCTAGCATTTATTTGTGTTTAATTTGAACATGTCTGTTGAGGTCCTAAGATTGGATTGGAGTGCATTTAACAACGTCAAACGTCTTCTTGCGTGTATAAACTGGAAACTCAACTGTCAACATAATCGTATATGAGTTAGTAATGTTAACTATTCGGTCATACTCCCATCGTTCATTTTGTCTCCGACTAGATGGCTGATATTTCTATACGTGACATGATCGTGATAGAATTTTCATCGAACTGTTCTCACCCTTTGTTTCTATAGCAATTGTAACTCTGTCTTGTCGTTTCCATTCGAACATGTTTGTCAACTCCTAGCAGTGCTAGATTGACTTTTTTGTGTTTACTTGTGGTTGACACAATTCTAATATATCTCACCATTATCTACTTAATTTTGCCTGTGCTGAACATCGGCAATCGATAGTACTTATGTTACAATCGATAATCGGGCGGTATTGCAATGCGTATTGATTAATTATGTAATAGTTCATTCCTGGCTATTTTTGCTAGGTGGCTTGTTCACATAGCGACTTCCCTTCTCTGTCAGGTGATACCAAATATCACGTTCCATCAACCGACCGCCGCAGTTGGAGAATGCGCATCTTTTTCTAATTTCTTTGAGCTGGTTGCATTTTTTAAGGTATACCAGGCATGTTTACGTTATTCCGTGCAAAGCAAACTTCTTACGCGAACGCAACAGTGCCGTTGAGGAGTTAGCTGTGAAAACCCCATCGAGTACAGCCGTTTCTCATTTAATTACTGGTGACTGGTATACCACGTGTTGTTTAAGGCTGGGAACAAGAAACTTGGTTTCTATTTCTTCGTGTACATTACTCTACTGCCCCGTTTGTTCGGACTGAGCCGTAGCAGCGCTGCTTTTTACAACCTAGAAATCAGTTAGATTCTTCTATGCTTGAAGTCTTAGGTTTCTAAATATTTGTTTAAAACGTTCGTCTTTTCTGTGGACGTTTACATACAGATTGTTAATTCGGGAAAGTTACGATCGGTTTGTGAATCTCTAATAGACTGGGTAATTACCCATTCATCACAAAATGAGATGGTGCGTAGGCGACTCATAAGTTTGTGCTCGTCACTTGTACGCTTCTTGTTCATTCACATTTACGCAATGAACATCAAGATAAGTAATACAATCTTCAGGAAGGTAGGCGTGCAAGAAATGATCACGATAATTAAAGAACTACGGGGTGACGAATAACGCTTGTGTAATATTCTGAATTAAGGACTTCGAATAGCCCAAGAGATCGTACCCGGAGTGAAACCTCCCACGCAAGTAATAAGGAGAAGACCTCGTAATAGTTGCAGTAAGCAGTTCATATTTATGACACAAGAAGCCGAATTTATAGATGTACAACAGTATTAAAGAACTCACAGCCTGCCATTGGCTGATCGTATTGACACACACACAAAGTCACAAACTGTACGTTAATTGGTGTATTATTGAACAAGGAAATTAGCAAATAATGGAAGGCGTAACATTGAGACTATTTGTCCAATTCTGATGTAGTGCCTTTAACGCGACATTTGGATTGGCTCCCTGTTAGATGTTCTATTGTGTCGGGGTTGGGATACGCGCTGAATCGAGTAGATTTTCGCCTCATTGGTTTCTTTTACTGTTTCTGAGGGATGGACAGACATCTTATCATCGCTGTGTACTGTAACATTCGCGATAACTGGTTACGTTGCTCAACGCTGCTCACTTACTCCAGTTGTCATAGGTAAAATTTCATTGGCGTTCGGACAAAGTTTGTTTCTAGCAGCATGCCGATCGACTTGGAGTGGTGATTACCATTTCACTTAGTTCAAAAAAGTGCGATATGAACTAAATGTGTATGAAGCTCACTACGCTGTTCTACGCCTACCACTTGTCAATGAATGTTGGATAAGGACCCTGCTTTTACCAATTAGTCTTATTGTTGCTACCAGCTGGTATCGTTTTCGCTGTCCACCGATAGCATGGTAGTTGCTACCACTGTACCTGTTTGAATTTAGGTGGCATGATGGTATCCGACCAACATGCAACCATGTATTTCATATGAAAATAAATATCCTATAGTGTTTAAGATGAAAGCTTAGTTTACCCTAACTCTCCTACTCTGACCCTAGGTGAGACTGTTTGAGTTAGCTTGTGAAATTTATGTTCGCACAGGGAGAAACTACTTCTAAAGCTATCTTGCAACATGACAGTGTTCAGTAGCTCTGCGTTCTACTCAGCCCCATACACCATCAGGTAGATTTTGTTGTAATTGTGCGGACAATCTATTGTAGCGAAAAGGCGTCCAATAAAGCACAATCTTTATTGTCCAACTCGCTAGTTCACATGCTACGCGCGCGCTCGCGTTTATGAGTCAGAATTCTAGTCCACAACACTCCGAGGTTTCCGCTCACGCGTCGTGTGCCCTTCTGCGTGGTTTATGTGGGTGATCGGCGTTTTCTATTCGGGGGTTTTCGGCCTGCCAATCTTCGTCCGTTGGTCCGATTCCGTTGAGCGATGGCTTGTTCGGTCGCTCGTGTTGTCCCCTGTTAATCCACTGTGAGCTTTGACTGTCCTCCACGACCGTGTCGGGATATTCCCCCGAGTGTTGGAATAATCACGCCTTCAATTTGATCACCCATCCTATTTCGGCTGCCCCGTCTCGCCCGTTGGTCCGATCCGGTCGAGCGATGACTCATCCGATCGCCCACGCCGTCCTCCATCCGCTCGCGGTGGGTTTTTGAACACACCTCCTCCTGTGTTGAGGTATTCCACCGAGAGTTGGAATGCTCGCACCACCTGCCTGACAGTCCACCACACTCGCCCCTCCTTTAAAGAACTTTCCGCGGTTGTGCCGGGGTGCCAGTTGTACACCATTGACCCATCGCCCACGAGGACCTTGGTTGATTTGAAAACTCGTATTCTTGCAGTTCGTGATGGTAAATGGTCCATTCCATCGCCTTCTAAATTTTCCTGCACCGGGACTGGATGTTTCTGGTCGTTTGTAGTCTCTTATTTTCACTTGATCTCCGATCCTGAACAGGCGCCATTTATGTGTGTTACGCCTCACGTCGTATGTTTGCCTATTTCGGCGCTGTCTTTCTGTTGTCCGTTCAAGTGCACGGTGTCCCAGGTGTTTTTGTTCTTGTGGCAGTAATTGCCCCTCTCTGTCTCTGGACACGCAGATATCTAAGAGAATCTTTGGGTCCCTCCCGTATGTCAGCTTAAATGGCGAACTCTCAGTTGTTACATGCTTCGTCGTGCGATATCCAAACAAAACATCCGGTAGCCCGTCCTCCCAGTTATTGTCTGTACTATTCAGCCATTCCTTCGTACGATTGAACCGCTCTGTCAACCCGTTAGTTTGTGGATGGTACGGCGATGTTCTCGGTCGCTAAGTCCCCCAATTCCTCAGCATCTCCTGAAATTTCCCTCCC
>LUCH01003895.1:35731-53250 GCA_013368495.1 Paragonimus heterotremus
GTTCCGACACTGACTTGGAGAATACAACGATGTCATCTCCGTATACAGTTACTCTCTCTTGACTCCCCAGAATACAAAGCAAGAGACGTCTGAAGGTAGCTGGAGCATTGCACAGACCAAATGGCATCCTTAGGAACTTGTACTGTTGTCCGTTCACACAAAACGCAGTCTTTGCCCTGTCCTTCCTTACCATTGGTAGTTGCCAGTAACCGGAGCGCAAATCAATGAGGGATAATACTCTAGTTTCATGCAGTTGTGCAAGAATCTCTTCCATCTGAGACATCGGGAACGCATCTTTGATCGTCACTCGGTTCAACTCTCTGAAGTCGACACAAAATCGGTAAGTTCCATCCGCCTTCCTGGTCAACACAACCGGTGACGAAAATGGGCTGGTTGTCCTTTGAATGAACAAGGGTCGTTGAAAAATGTGCATCTTTTAAGGAGTTTATATTACTTTCAAATATTCATACCAGTCTTGTTAAGACCTTACTATTAGTCATTGATGCTTGCCTGTTCTGCTGACTGTTACACTACAAAGTTGTCTTGTTCACAATGATCATCTTCCATATGATTGAAAAAGAAGGATGCTTTCACGCTTCTTAGAAGATGTTTCTTGTTAGAGTTAATACTATACTCTAAATGTTGCATTTAGAAGAGGAAGCGGGCAAAGAGTAGTCTTCGTTGAAGGATGCAACCGATATCCTTGTCACGTTGTTGGCGCAGTTCCAAATGTTAACGAGGTCACGTTATAAATGATATTTTTACAATTTACCATGTGATCTTGATAACTGTTAGTCTTAGGTGAGTTGGGTTTTTTTTCTGATGACGTGGGTTGTTTAACAGGAATTACCTTACGGGTGCATACACACTTAGGACCAATCTCCTTCATCAAGAGGACTGTGTATAACACGTAACTGCAGAATGATTACATTTTGTAGACTGTTACTTCTCGTCGATTTTACGGCGGCTTCTGTAGAGCCTGTTTAGCAATCCCACATTGGTAGCTTCATTAAGTCGTGATTACGTGACTCGATATTCGTATCCAGGGGCACAGGCCTAATCTTGGTACCACGGAGTTAGTAGCCATAATACATACATGAATAGTTTCGTCTTGTAAATGAGAAAATCAATGATCAGGATCTGTTCATCGCAGTTGGCGTCTCTTCGTCTATGCTGACTAGGGTGAATTGACAAACCGCTGAGATTTTGGGTTCTCCACACGGCCTGTCTCAAAAGCATTGAGATTGAACGGAGAAACCACACAACTGTAAATCAAATGGGTTGAGAAGCACAAAGATCAGACACGAACTCTTGGAGATGAGCGCCTGAAAACACAGTAACGTAGACCGACTGCATTTTAGAATTATGTCGCGGAATTCTTGTATCTCATGTGTCGGCACTACATGGTATGCCAGTTTTCAGTCAGCAGGTACACCTCAGTGTTGTTTGAGCAACAAAGAGCTTTTAGTTCGTTTGCTTTGGGAGCGCTCCACGTTGAATTGAAAACCATAGAAGGACAATATTTCTTTAGACCATGAGGCGCTGTGCTTGCAAAGTCACATTATTTGAACTGGCGAGTGGAAGCTCACATTCGTGTTTTGTGATGTGACCTTCTTACACATCCCATGCAATACTGTTGAAGTACAGGTCTAGATTACCCCCCAATTTCCATTTTCTGATGACGTATTCGTGACGGATAATCGGTTACCGAGGCTTAGGTAGGGCGGTAAGTGAGTTCCTCTTTTGCATACCCAAACTGTAGTCATTCGGATGGTTTGAGGGTATGGTTACTAACCCGTTATGCCAGAACTCGGCGTAGGTTCAGGAATATTAATACCGAATCCTGAGATCACTACCTACTGAAGTTATCACGGCAGTGGGTCCACGTGACAAGTTTACCTTATGTAAATGTTCTGGCTGATATTCTATCCGCAGTTATATTCTATCCGTTTGTTCATTCTTTTTTAAGGTTTGTTTAAACTCTGTGTGTATACGTTGAGAATGGTAACAAATCTGCTGTGACAAGATATTTGTCTGTGTTTCTTGTCATGAAATAGCCTCATCTTCCAATATTCCACATCTACAAGATCAGGGCTGCATAACATCTATCGCCTTACTTTGATTCGTAAGTTTCTATGCTATTGCACACCGATGTGCTAATTGACACATTTGACGCATGTCAGTGGCCTCTCGCATCAGTCTTCTATTGCATGTCATGTGCACCTAAGATCTACTGTTAGAACGTTAACGTTCATTGTAGCCGTGACTGCACGTGATTGTCCTTGAGCTATCAGATCTGCTTAATCTGATGGGATGTCGCTCAACTTTACGTCGCTCTGTCGTGTTGAGACTCAATGTGGAGTATGGTCCGAAGTGAAGTAACGAATGCTGAGAACCAAATCCTTGTAGAACAAGCAGTATCACCACAATGACTTGTATGATGAACACCAGTATCAGCTGCCTCTCATTTGTTTCAATTGAGGGATCATTTTCCAGTAAAACGGATACCGTCGCTATGTGTGCAAATTCAAGATAATCACTTTCACGGCTTCTCTATTTTTGATTTGTAGGTACTACGAAGGTGGTATTTCATCCGTTTATCTCTGGGATATGGACCAAGGTTTTGCTGGAGTCATTCTGATCAAGAAAGCCGGTGATGGCAAACTGGCCAGCGGATGTTGGGACTCGATCCATGTGATTGATGTGATCGTAAGTGGTTGAACAACTTGAGATATGTGCTTCATTCATAATTAGTTTGTCCGTTGTTTTTTTTACTGTTGCTCTCATAAGCTTTATTTACAAGTGCACACGAACATGCACAGGATTACTTGCGTATGTCCCGGTTTGGGGAGAATCGTACTGAACGCCGGTTAGATGTGTATGATAGTAACCAAATATGTCTGTGTGCAGTGTGGAATAGTGTGGTGTGTGCGTTCTTGTCTCTTTCCCAGTTGGTTGTTGGCACTACCAACTAAATACGTTCGCAGAACATTTTCAGGTGACCCTTTAATAAACTTCAGTCCATCGTACCATTTCTGTGGCTCTTATGCCTCCCGTTAAATGAGGTTATTTTCAGGTGTCTGATCATTATCCACCGCCATACGAACCAGCTGTTCCACGTAGCCTATTCGATTCATCCTATATCTCCATCATCATTTTTCGCCTATACACACATGTAGCTGTCGTTCACTACGATAAACACTAGAATGAATCATAATGAATCAGTCACCAACTAAACAGATGATGACGGTCCTGATGATTGATTTGTAGCACACTGTTCTGCTTTGTGTGGTAGGACATACCCAAGCACTTGCAGTTTGACGGTGGATCTTACATTGAATGCATGCTTATGAATGCCACTCAGATGTGGTACCTAGGTAACTATTACATTACAGTGGATTGTTACTCACTTCATCTGATTACCTTTCCGTGTACTGATAGATTTGGGATAGTCATCGCCGATTATTACGGTTACACAAAATAGACTGGTCACAATTTTGAGCTTATCTCTGATGATAGAATATTAGCCTTTTTGTCCCAAAATACGCAGAGTTAGATGTGTTTCAAAATAAATTCATTACGTCATATTTGTTTGCTATCGTGATAACCGGTTGATAATGTAAGATTCGACATACACGAATGCATACATGTGTTTTCACTAATACACAAATGTGGTTAGTTATTCATCAATTTCGACAAAGTAATATTGTTATATGCAATGGATTTTAAGCTGGAGATGTTTGGTTCTTATGAACTACACAGATGGGAAGAGAGAAAAAGTGCATCTTTGGTAGATAAAGAGCCGTACTATCGTGTCGCATACTCAGCTGATGCATCGAAAAACTCAGAACGACTTAGGTCTAAGCGGAAATCTCCTTTTATTAGGGAATTAATATCTTTTTTTGAGTAACAGTATTTGCTTTAGTTGTTACTCTTGGATGGCAGTCATATTGCGTTTTGATTGACCGGTTCATCGTTGTTTTACACGACTATGTTCCAAATAGTTTAATTGTTTAAATCTGATTTATGTTCTGACGAATTGTTGTGTTCAGCAGCCTCCTGAAAACGAACTCGATGTAGCAGTTCACATCGGCTAGTGTTCATAGATTTCAGTTCCGCTCGCAACAGCTTTATGTGTGAGTCTTACTTGACTGTATCTTTTCTGATAAGGAAATTACTCCAGTCCTATATCATTACGTGCCCTAATCCGATTGAACAGTTGTAGTATAGTCCCAGCAACTCTTATCCATAAAACCGTTGTGAACTGTGTCCATAGATCACACATCAACCTGATTATTAAGAAATATTACGTTGAAAACTCCATTCTTATTTGGGACCATCAGTATCGTGATATTTACTGCCACCCACCAGGTAACGGTTGCAATCACGCCATGTATGGGATGTCGCGTACTTTTAGCAACGTTCAAAAGGGTTCATGCCTAACAATTAACAAGATTAAGTCGACTACGTGTGATGTTCAATTTGTAAATCCCCTAAGGCTCGCCAGTAAGATAAACTTCGTTAGCAGTAACCAACGACCGTTCAGTACAGTGAGTATATAGTGTCCAACTAGAGTGGCGCCGATTTCATATAAACGTGTATGAAAGATAGATCAAACATCTCGTGATCATTTTTGAGGACATTACCTCTACAATTACTGTAGCTACTTCGTTATCATTCAATCGTGCGATAAAAATCTGTATCGAGTTAAATTCAACTTGAAGCATTAATTTGCCTCATGTACTCCAGGAGGTTGCTATTCATTATTTACTTATTCAACGGGAAACTATTTATCTACGTTATCGATTCACTTTTGTAATCAGTTCGTGCAAAATAATTTCTGGATTAACAAATACCGTGCTACATAATGGATAATTGAACTACCACGGTACGAGTACCTGTAAAATAGGTTTGTGATTATATGGGGACATTTTTGCCTTAATTCTTGCAGGCTTGCAGTCCACAACAATTGGAAGAAGTGAAAACAACGTAGTTAGATACAACTTCGAAAGAGTACAAGTTCTCACAACAGAAGCCTCATCGACTTCGATTCCGAATCATTTTCAACAGCGTCTCCAACTACACAGTTGTCGTCCTCAGTGTCCCAGCCAGCAAGTTGGTTACGCCTTAAGTTACCACATTGGAACCCTTTTCCTTCGAACTCACCTTATACATAGGTCTTCTAGTTGTCATATCCAAGTCGTACGAAAAGCATACGACGCGACGAACAATAAGTTAGCATTAGAAAAACGTGTGTCACTTGAAACGGTGTGTGGCCTATTTTAAAAACTGAATCGTTTGGATACTTTTGCGGTACTCTCACTACACGTGTAAATAATACAAAGCCACAGGCGATCGAAAACAGACAGTCTCTAAGCCTTATCCGCACAAACAAGCCATACGATTACGTATGTTGTGACACTATACTCTGCCTTTCAGTGGAAAATGATGTCATTTGGACGCCGCAGATTGCGGAGATTTATAAATGTTACCCGGCTTTGGCTATTCAATTACCGATCTCATCAGACATTCCACCATGGTTGGTGCAATTACCGAAGTATTCAAATTTTTTGAACTTTTGCAGCATGTTGCCAGTGATGATATGAGATGGTACCGGCTGCTACTGGTCTTGGAGTAGAAGCCAGCCGAAACTGACATCGCCAATCAGTCGTGAACAACTGTACCAGCATCTCAGTCAGGTAGATTGGCATCATCAACTCAGATTCACTGTAAAAAATGGTTAGCTCATTGATTTGATGTGGTTACACTTCGGAATTCGACTGGAGTGCTGGATATCCATCTGCGTTTGGATCTCAGGACTAAACGACTGAAATACCGGTAGCCAGAAGACAAAAACCGGGTTGACTGGTTTGTATTAACCAGCCGAAGACGATAGGTGTAAACCACGTTGCATATTGTAGCGGAGTTACTGATCTTGGATACAACGGTCCATCTGGTTGGGGAGCGTGGCCCAATGGGAACTCATCGGACATATGCAACACATAACATTGCAGTTCGTCCCCTGCTTAAGTAGTCCTGATTTTTATTTGGACAATGTTTTTGTCTTGTGGTCTGGTGAGCAGCGGTGTTCGCGACGTCACTACATTAGGGCAAGACTGCAATTCCTGCATGGTGTTTCACAGAGCTTGTCTGGACCGGGAGTCTTGTGTCGTTTTAGAAGCGTGATGGTTCGTGAGGCTTCAGTTCAATTTTGAGATCAGGCTTCCTCCGGTCAGAGTACACTTTTATAACCGCAAGACGGGTACTATAGTGCGTATATGGCCGGTCGAACTGCTGTTCGAATAGCCCCACCCGGCGTTATATTCGACTTTACAGTTTGTAAGTATTGTTCACTGTTAGCCTCATTAACTATCTCTTTTACACACAATGTTTTAACGCCAACGATCCGGATGAGTTGAAACAACTAAGTAAATAAGTTGTAGCATTTTTCAACTGCGGTCGCTGAACCCATCTCCATTGTGTTTGCTAATCGTCAGACCTTTCAGTGTTTAGGAAGTTGCCCCGCGTGTTCTAATTTAGCTGTATTGCAAACTGGGTCATAACCATAGTCAGCCGAAATACTCTGGTGAGTGCTCGGAATTTCGATAGTGATCTGATATTTAATGTCTGGTGGACAAATGAATGATGGTGCTTCACGTGATGCTATCTACTTTATGCATTACACTGCAAATGATGATCCAACAAGCTTGGGTGCTTATGAACGATGCACTTGCAAGCCCAAGAGCCAGCGAAATGTGGTACTTTTCGAGCATTTCAGGCTAATGCAGTTTCGTCAAATCAGGCCTTGTCGGCGACCTTTTGGTGGTTCACTGAGTCGAAGTGTCAGTTCAGTACAAACAGTCTGAGTCTGAACAGGTGCCCCAGATTGATGCACAGTCATGCAGGCACATCAACGGTAGTTGCTGACGATGTTCTCTGTTTGAACCCACGTTTGAGTGGGCGATGACGGCTTCTGGGTGACGCGTTGGTGTTTAGTGTACGTAGTTGATACTCGCTTGGGAGAAGTTGTGGTCTCTACAAAGCTATAGCAGACGCTTACCATTATCAGCCCGGCAAGTGGTCACAGAATCCTGGCTATCTGATATGCGTTAATTAGCTATCCATCTATACATTCAAGTCTTCACTGGGACCGCTGCATCCATGTCGCGCGTTGTGCGCAGACCAGTTGGTTGCAAAGTTGAAGTCTACAGGGGTGCATACTGCGAGGACAGACAAGCATGGTTTGTCAAAACGGTCCCTCAAAACCTGAGCTGAATAGTCTGGATTGTTGGCAGAGTCGTCTGTTGACTAGTATCCAATCAATTGAAGCGTACTCTGCGTCACCGATCATCACAACCGCGACTCAAGCTTGTGCTTACACTGAGGCCACAGGGTCACCAAACAGGCGCACGTAGAATTCGTGCGATGAATCAGTGAGTGGTCATCGGACGTTCATTACAGTTTTAGAGTCCTGGATGCAGCACTCCACATAACAACAGCGAGGATTTCCTGTATGCGAGCCAAGGTCTCCCGCTGACCAACCTGCTTAAACGTTCGAATGTTATCGACAGCTATCTTAAGCAGGGTTCGAACTTTTAGAAATCATCTGGGCAGTTATTTGTTGTTGACTGCTTTGATGACAGTTGTTTACCATTATTCTTAGTATTATTATGTTTTTAGTATGTTTTAGGTATTATTATCGTTTGAGGCCAGCGAATTCCTTTGGCGTTGGAAGAGACAAATGAACACTGTGACGTTAAGAGGTTGAATAGCCGTAGGTTGAATATAGTAAAGTGCGTTTTGACGTGCTAACTTCGACCGCTCGAAAAAGGTAGTTAAATCGTAGGTCGTTTTGAATCCTGTGGACTCGTTACTTTCCGGTTGTTCAGACCGAATGCAGGGGCTGACTTTAGTGATTCTCATCCGAAGTCTCAGTAAACATCTAACCCACAGTGCATCGGGGTGTGGCACGGAGTTTGTGTTTACTTTGGGATGGGCGACCAACTATGGTTCATATCCTCTTTGAATGAGGTTCTAGGTATTCGGTACACCAGCCGTACCCGTTGAGGCCAGTTTATCCGGATTAGGCCATGGTTAACGGTTGCCAAGGCTGCCTGCACGCTATTTGAAAAGTACATTAGTTGGAAGTTCATGTTCTGTCGTTGGAGGAGGTATTTTGAACCCTTTTGTGTCGTATTACTGTCAAAGAGCTTGTGCGACATTTCATAAAAAAATTGATTGCTAGCCATAAATCCGGCGCACTCTGGTAATACTGCCGTTGACTGCATGCGATTGTTTGTTCATCGAGTGAGCCTTCCTAGTTCGCAGTTACTCCTCACGCGAAAGGCCATTCCTCGTTCCACAATCTTGTAACGCGCCAGGTGGCACTGAGTTAGCCAACCCGTTTATATTGTTTCCGGGAGGCTGGTAACCGAAGCATCGTAGAAATCAGGCGAAAACTAGGTAGCACACAATTCATATTTCTCAAAATGCTGGAAGGTGGTAAGATCTATGAGATCTTCGCAAGAAGTACCCTAACCATTAGAAAAATGTACCACTGTTCTAGAAACAAGTGCCTAAAAATCGTGGACCGAAAGTGGAATACGCATGCATTCACGAAAATATGAATTAAGTCGCATTTAGATGAAAGCGACTTCAGAAGTAAACCAGACCCTGCATTTTCACTCCTGTAAAAATGTTTTAGCGTGAAAAGACGAGGTCGACTCGTGGTTCAGCGTAACACTCAACTATTTAACAGATAAGATTTGGGAAGGACTTTGTTTTTGACCAGTAGTTGGAAACATCAGCAGAAGCCGCAGGTAATTCACATTTTTAAGACTAGTAGATTAATCACCGATCCGATGACCAATTCTATAAGACAATTTTCAGGCGAGGGAGGGGGATATTTCGCCAAATCGGAGCTCCATAGACGACATCATCTGTTCACGTTGGCATAAGTGTTTCCTTTCTAACGGGCTTGGGAGTACATAATGTAGCAAAAAAGCGTCCAATAAAACACAATCTTTATTGCCCAACGCGCTAGTTAGCATGCTACGCGCGCGCTCGCGTTTATGAGTCAGCATTCCAGTCCACAACATCCCCAGGTTTCCACTCACGCGTCGTGTGCACTTCTGCTCGGTTTATGTGTGATGGACGTCGTTTATCGGGGGTATTCCGCCTGCCATTCTTCGTTCGTTGGTCCGATTTTGTTGTGCGATGGCTCATCCGGTCGCTCGTGTTGTCCGCCATCTATCCACTGTGGGCTTTGATCGTATTCTACGGCAATGTCGAGATATTCATGTGGGTGTTAGAATAATCGGGCCTCCGATTTGGTCTTCCATCCTATTTAGTCTGCCATGTCTCGCCCGTTGGTTCGATCCAGTTGAGCGATGACTCATCCGTTCGTCCCTGTTGTCCGTCTTCCGATCGTTGATGGTTTGTGGACGTGTCTCTCTCCCTGTGTTGAGGTATTCCGTCGAGTGTGTGAATACTCGTACCTCTGGCCTGACCACCACAATAAGATGAAATTAGAAGTGGCGAGAGTTTTGCCTTGAAACTCATTCCTATTTCGTGGCCAATGGGATAGACGTCCGATCGTTCAAACAGATAAATTGAGAGCGAATCGAACTGCAGTGTACCAACAGGATTGTAAAAACGCTGAATATTATATTCCTCTAAAAGGATAAGCACTGTTTCCCTATTGAATGCCGCTACGATCGGGAAAAAAATTGGATTTACTGCTCGTGGACGACAAAATTGGATGATGCGATAGAGCCGACAACAATGAAAATAATGCTAATTCATTTGATTATTGTAAAAATCTAAACACAGTGGTTTTTTGTTTTTAAAAATGAACGCCATCGCTGTACATCCAGACGGTCGAGTGAGTAATTCCGTAGTACAATGCCTACTACAAGAATGGTCATCCGTTGAACCTTTTGATCAGGCTGCACCGTTTCTCACTCCTTATGTGGACAGACATTTCAATCACAGTTTGTTTTTCCTGACGAATGGCGTTTTTTAACGTTTATGAGACAGCCCTGTTTGATATAAGTGACGATCGTTTATTTTATTGATGTCCCCTCTTACCGATCATTCTCTTTTTCTTGCATTATCTTCACTTTCTTGTCTCGTGTGGCTTCACTACATTGACAATCCAATATCTTCGTTTTTCCACAACTTCCTTTTACCGCTCACTATGGTGCATATCAGCTGGCGGCTAGTAAATCACAACTCTGTCACTTGGTCCTACTGATCGATACACAGGATTGGTCTTATGATATCAGGAGTGAGTCTCATAAGTTAGATTGTTGTGATGAAATATAAGGCAGCTTGATCCCGCGCATATTATTTGACGAAGATTGAAGCGTGCTATTCAAGCAATGTGATCGAAGTGGCTGCTCACATGTATGGAATTGGTCAACACGAATGCTCGCTACCCGTCATGTTGCAATGATAGAGGCATTTGTTGCGGACTGCCTAGTATGCAAAGATAAGGTATGAGAGTAGGAAGGGGAATCATAGTGCGCCAATCTTCATGCCTTCGAGTCCGTCCGTTGACCGCTTCCTGTAACGTCCTCAATCGTGGTTTAGATGGTTCACGGATCCTCATTTCTGCGTGTTCCATCGTGATTTGTAATTGTTTCGATGTTCTGTAAACAAGCCTATGCAACACTAGGTTTGTCGCGTTAATAACGGATGTTACTAACGAGTGGTTTGGCGGACTTGCTCATTTAGAAGACACTCAATTGTAAAAAATCAAGTTTATGTCGGATTTGAACCAGCGTGACGTTGTTGAATGGCAGCGTGAGCTACCTGAGATATACTGTCGGGGCGATCGACTCTCCGGATCCTTTGGTGAATTGTATATGAAACAGTGGGACAGATTAGTAATAGAACCCAAATGTGAAATTTCCTAGCTCTCAACGTGGGTTCGTAGGTCAGCTGGGAGAGCGTCTACCGCAGTTGGGCATGCTGTTTCTGTCGCTGTTTCGAATTCGCCCTGGTTTTTTAAAATTGGGTCCCTTCCAAATTACAAATGTGTTAACATTTCAGCAATGAAGCAATTGGCGGAGCCGAATTAGGAACATCTTTTTAAATGCTGAGGTGTCCATCCATGACCTCTTAACATGATACGTAACATTTAATTCCGTCAGCCTCATGACTTTTCTGATTAAATGAACATCTAACCGATACACTTTTATTTGGGTGCTAATCAGAACTAAATGTCTTACTTCTGATTATTCGTTTTTCCCTTCTCGCATGATCAACCTTATCGATTTGTATTCACGCGGCTGGCTGCTCATGTTTGCCATCAGGAACGACCAACAGCCAAAATGGCTCAATATAAGCTGACCAGTACGGTGATGCTGTGGCTACAAACTCAGCGCGATTCTGCTGGCTATTTTAATCTGGGCGGTAGTTTGACTCGATTTTTGGAGCGCGACGGACCCCTCAGCGATTCCGGCCAGTCGATCAGCACATCACATATCGTCAACATTGGTCGCATGGTTGAGGTACGTGTTTCTTATTATCTCGTCCACGTGCACAGTACCGAAACGTGTTACTGGCTTACTATAGCATGTTGCACATCTCATTTGAATGAGTGATTTTTTTGTGAGGTCTAAGCGTGAAATTATGAAAATGACCATGCCAACGATTTTTCATAGAGTCGGCATTTAAAGGTACAAAAGTTTCAAGATCATTTCCAATCTATCGGGTACATATTCTGGATAGGAACAACAGCAATCACAAAATTGATCTTGCGTTTCCAAATAATTTTGTTTTGTAGGCCCACTGCACTTGTTATCACGTTTAATTCCCTTTCGCTATCCAAAGGAGCCTGACGTCTTGATATCATTTTTATCCTTATTCTTACGACTGTGAAGCGGTCATGCATTACAGTTGTACTAAATTATGAAAGATTATTGTCATGTGATCGGACGTTTTTCAGCTCATACACATCACGTGATATTGTTGCCTGTTTTTTGGATTTCCTTCCGGCTCTCACAGTGCACTCCGTTATTGATTGTACCAGTGTAACGTGAACATCAGTCGCACTATACCGTAGCTTTCGCATTCTGATAGACATGTCGTAAGCGAACATTGGACGTGAGTTTTGTTCGTGTTTCGACCCATCAACAGATTGATACGTCCGCTTAATACATCATTGACTGTTCCATACGCTTTGTATACATGTCTATCGATCAATCGATAACCGTTGGGATTGGCCATCTTGTCGACCGTGGGAACTAATCGTACACCTTTTCCTTGCTCGTACAGTGCGTACTGCCTTACGTTGAATTGACTGCTCTGTACCTGTTTTGTGTTGTTGTTGTTGTTGTTACAGTAAACCGTTTTATTAGTCTAGTATCTTTTTTTAAGCGCTGAACAGAACATAAGTCTTGTCCTCTTCAATGTCGGGTTTTGAACTCCAGTGCACATTCTGACGTAGAAACCGTGTTGACCATTAAGTCACCGACCTTATTGGGCCTGATCGAATTGTCATATCTAAACGTTGGGGCACACTAGCTTGAGACTAATGTTTAGACTATCCGGTCGTCCCGATGGTGACACAATTACTGCCTATTAACTCTGGTCGATAATCCCAAAATCATGAAGGGCATAACACTGGTGTTTATTGTTCATTTTCCGCAAAGGTTGTCTGAGGAGTTCATCTGAATGCGAAGGCTACAATTGAGTGAAACAACTGTTTGGTTTAAACTGACCAACTCTCCGGTTACCCATTCGTAAGGTATGTACAAAATTTGCCTGGCTATAAGTAACTATTATCAGTGTCACATACTGTGAGCAGGATACTACTAAGTTGCCGAAGTCGAGGAGGGGAGTTGTTTCGAAGAACTCCACTCGAAACCCTTGATTAAGTAATCTAACTCATAAAACATCGGAGCAAGGCACTGACTTTGTAGTCTGTTGGTGATCTCGATCGATTTACTGGTCCATATCTTCTTTGGGTAGGTTCGAGGAATTTGGATTGCCTAATGCATTGTCCGCGAGGCTGCGTCATGAACAACTCTGTGCTACATGGGTTCTCCTATTCTGACCAGGTGAATCCAACTTTTTAAGAGAATCTGTGATCACTCAGGTCGCTTCTCTGTTCTATTTTCTGGGAGCCAGTGATCAACTCATTGATTGGACCCAACTATGCAGGGTACTCAGCGACACCTGTGGATTTGTTTGGATCGGTTATTATTTCATAATCTATTCATTCAGACAATGAGATCGGTGGTCAACTAAACATTGCACAGTCTATTTTCGGATGGTTTAAAGTCAGGAGTTTCCAACCCCCTAAGTGAGCATTCAGTGATCCGGTTTCCCAGCTAAAATCCCACGCATATACTTCATTGAACGCAGCAGCAGGCAGTTAAAAGTATTTTGAGAAGTGAGCGCGTGGTCTCATTCACCATAGTTATAGGGCGATGTTTGAGACCACGTATACAGTTGGGATGAGGAGAGTCTCGCTTCAATCTACCTTTGTGCATAGTTAGTAACCCACCTACTGTTTTTGTTATCCGTCCGCATGCGCATTGTGTTGAATGGATTACTGTGGCCTTCCCTCGTTGATTGGACGATATGTTGGCTTCCGGAAATGACTTGGTTCATCATCATCATAATCGTTATCATCATGAGCCTAACGAAAAAATACTGGACCGCCGTTTACCTTCACAGTGACGTGTAATAGCCTAGAAGGAGAAACCTTAATGATGACGTTAAAAAGCGAATAAATTACTAAGCTGGAGAGTTAGAAACGGTCTCAATGCAAATACGCCAGTGACTACGGCACATCGCCATCTCGGATAGCGTTTCTAATCAGCGATTTGGATGATCACGAGGTCTCTAGCCAGGAAAGAGACATCCACCCACTTTGCTCAGTGGAGCAGTCAGGGTATTCATATTTCGTGACCACCACGCTGTCTTGCTCAGTTTTTGGTGGTCTTGGTGTATAAAGTCTGGTACGGTAGACGCTCAACTGGCATGCGGAATACGCGGCCCAACCATCGCAGACTGTGCAGCGCGGTTAGTCGATCATTTGATCGCCTATTCCGAGCGTTCCGGAATACGCACCGACGAACGGCCGTATTGCTCACGCGATCAGTTCACCTAATGTGGGCCAGTTGGTAGAGAATACGATGGTCAAACACAGCAAGTCTATTTTAGCTACGAACAGGCCACATTTCCGAACCATAGGGCAAAACAGGACGGACACATGCATTATAGGCCCTCCCTTCTAGCGGCAACCGATCGTCTTTTCGACGCAACGGTTGACGCAAATCGGTGAAGGCAACTCGTGTCTGTGTTATCTCCTTTGATATCTCATCAACAATATCACAGTCCGACGAAATAGTGCTAGACAAGTATGTGAAAGTGTCCACAGTCTCAAGCAGCTTACCTGCCATGAAGAAAATAGAGTTGGGACTATCCCAGTCTTGAAGCAGCACTTTGTACTTTGAAGGTGTGAATCGCATTCCCTGCAAACCAGTCCGGTAATTCATCTCGTTCAGTATGGTCTACATGTCTTCGACAGAGAGGCTAAGTAAGGCACTATCGTCCGCATACTCCATGTCCGTCAACCTAGCACCAGGCGGAAGCTCAGTCCAGGTGCCCTTCATCAGACCATGTGGACGACGGAACCCAAGTGGTCAGTTATTGTGTTTCAAACAGCTCTCCGTGGGAAGCAGAATTGATTCTGGAACTCAAGTCATTGAAACGTCACAATGCTCCTCCATCAGATCTCCTCCCTCCTTCTCTTTTCAAGGATGATGTGGACAGGTTGATATCATAACTGATAAAACCCCGTCCAACGGTCCCGGAAACTGAAAAAGTACCTTGTAAATTGTGGTTATCAACAGTAACTTCCATTTTCAAAAATGGTGTCCGAAGTCCGTATTACAATCCCAGAGACATTAGTCTGTTGTCTGTTACTTCCAAGTTACTTAATGGTCATATATCATATCGGGTCATCGAACTCAGAGAAAGTCAGATGGGTGAAGATCAGGCGGGATTCCGGTGTGACCGGATGTGCTTTGGTCATATTTTTATCTTGCGACGGATTTTGGAACATCGGCACTCTTACAAGCAGCCGGTGGTCATGGTCATTTTTAGATATGAACGCTGCTTTCGATTCGGTTGCTTGTAGCGTCCTCTGGAACTGCCGTCTTCGCAAAGGAGTTCCGGGCAAATACGTTTATCTGTTAAGATCACTGTATGCTCACTCTGCAAACAGGGTGTGGGTTTGTGGATAACTGTATCGGATGTCCATCATTTCTGATGGTGTTCCTCAAGGGTATTCTATGTCGCCCTTATTGATCAGTTTTGTCATGGATGGTATTCCTCAATGTGTGCCTGTGGAATCCAGTGAACTTGATGTTACGATTTTGTTCACGCAGCAACTTTTAAGCTCCAGTTCCTTCCCAGAATTAGCGTCTACCAGTTCAGGTCGTCTTCTTGTCTGAAGACTTCCTGTTACGATTTAGCTGGTCTTGGTCAGTTTTTCATCGACTGCTTGCTTCTCTTCGTGTGTGTACGCACATACCATCGAATGTAGACACTCGTTCATTCACCACATACTTTACACAGGCGAGTCATCGTAACTTGACTGCTATATACTGTGCCAGGTCGGTACACTCATGTGTGCATCCGTATTAATGTCTGTGGAAGTTGCATGGATCAATACACTATGTATATGCTTGTGTGTTGATAAATCATGTTGTGTTCATTTCATGGGTCCGTTAGTGTTCTGCATCCTGAGTTTGTTTTATTTATTTTGTAAAACACATAATGAACTTATTAATTGCCACGTAACCCAATTTCTTTCTTGTTTTCATAAAATTCTTTCTAATTACGGGTTTACTGCTCTGCTGTGAGGACTGATGATTTTCAGTGTATCTGTTCAATCCATAACAGGGACTTCATTTGTTATTGCTGGATTTGTTAATTCCATTAAAATTGGTCAAGAAGTCACTTGCTGTTTTTGTGATGAGGCAAAGTAAGTGGGGTCTTGTGAGTCCAGTCACGTTTGACAACATGGTTATGTTTTAGATGGTTAAAAATCCCCATGGTTATGGTTTACTTATCATCCGGTAAGTTAGACTACGGATGAATTCCAAGGAGATCGGTTGATTTGCCGATCATACAGTCTTCAACACATAATCCCTTCATCACTTACCTTTCCAACTTGTGTTTTTTATTATAGCTAAAATGGTCTACGCTCTTCCGAAACTACTTACTCGTCCTCTCCGTGCTTTACTTTACTTTTCTGCTTAACGAAAACAATTCGGCATCCTCTGTATAACTCTGATTTGTAGGAGGCCAAATTACGGATAATTTTAGCTTCGACTAGATACGAATCACCGACAGATATAGTATACCCAAACATGACAAGTTACGAAGCCACATCCAAAACTCTCACATTTGGACTCAGTGTCGTATGGAATCCACCGAAAGATCCAAGGGATTGACTGTTCAGGCATCTGATTTATTCATGAAATGAGCTCACATTCTAGGATGAAGCTGCTCAAATTTTATTCATCAATATGCTAAGATATGTCTAAACTGTTTGTCATTTTGATGAATGAACTAGCTCGGAAACGATCCCTTCATTACTGCATCATCATCATCGTCATCATAGCAGCTATAAGCCTGACCAGAAGGTCCTGTGGCCGGGGCCGCCGCTCGCCTCAACAGTGACGTGGGATATCCTAGGAGAAAACGCTATTAATAAAGTTGAAAAGTAACAAAAGAAGACTACGCAGAAGAACTAGAAATGGTATGGATACAGGCATACCATTGACTGCGGCACACCGCTATCTCGGATAACGTTTCCAACCAGCGGTTTGAGTGACCACGAGGACCCCATTCAGGCAGGCGACACCTACCCACTTTGCTCAGTGTAGCAACCAGGGTCCTCATATTTCGTGACCACGTTGTTGTGGTTTTACCTAATTGTTGGTGGACTCAGTATGTAATGCCCGGTGCGGTAAACGGTCAGATGACATACGGAGTTCCTTGACCCAAACATCGCAAGCTGTGTACCGTGAGTAGTTGACCAATTGATCGTCTATCCCAAGCGTTCCGGGATGCACGCCCGTGAACGGCCACATTGCTCAAGCGATCAGTCCATTTAATGTGGGCTAATTGGTGGAGACAACGGTGGTCAAACACAGCAAGCCTGTTGACATCTTCTTTGTGAACAGGCCACGTTTCCGAACCATACAGCAAAACAGAACTTACACAAGCATTGTGTATTCTTCCTTTCAGCAACAACCGAACGTCTTTTCGACACCACGGATGACACAAATCGTGCCTTCGTTATCCTCGCTGATATCTCATCAGCAATATCACAGGCTGACGAGGTGGTGCTACTCAAGTATGTGAAACTGTCCACAGTCTCAAACGGATTACCTACAATAAAGAAAGTAAGAGTGGAAATGCCCCAGTCTTGAAGCAACACTGCACTTTGAAGGTGCAAAGCGCATTCCATACAAACCAGCTCGGTCGCT
>LUCH01003896.1:14630-48364 GCA_013368495.1 Paragonimus heterotremus
CATAGGATCGTGCTTCACTACCTAAGCACTAATATGCGATCAATAGTGCGACATACAATCCTGAGTGTAACTGCTTTTCGTCTGACTGCTCCCCTTTGGCCTGTCTGACAAGGTTGTACCTGGAAGGACCGGAGTCCTAGTCAGCATAGCCCGCCGGATCAAAACAGTACACAAGCCCGACCACCTCGACAAGGTAGCAATATAGGTCGGAAATGTCATCTTTAAGCGTACGGAACTCTAGTGAGTAGATTGTCAAGGATAAGATTTGTTGTAACTGAATCTACGACTTACGAGCGCGTGAACGGAACGGGATAACGGCTAATGGAACGGCAGATAACAGCACGACGGATAATGGTATTGAACAATGAATTATACGCGGTCAGTTAGTCTCTTCCAAGCCAATCCATCTACCCGAGGCTACCGTTCGAACTCAGGAAAAAAACTGGCATTCTAACAGAGCTTTTTTTTACGTCGCTCAGCCCGAAGACAACTTGGTTGCAAACCCGTTCGCATTCATAGAGTTTGCGACTAGCAACAAGCAAGTTTAAAGGGAATGGACCAAACAAAAATTTATACAGTATAGTGTAGGTGTGTAGTGAAGATGACAACAACAGTTGTCACGAGAACTGAGGTCGTTCGTGAAGACCGGAGCAGTGCACGACCATGGCGGAGATGAAGATCACTCACAATATTTTCGAGGAACTGGCGACTTTCTCAACAATAATCTGAATTCCAAGGGCTTAGCTTGAAAAACTCCTAACGGCTTTAGTGATTTTTCGTCGCACTCTTTCGAAAAGCATTTCGTCATTTTGAAGCAACGATTGTCAGATCATAGTTTTATTTTCGAGGTTCGGGAAGATGATTCTGTTGTGTGGTAGCTCGGAGCAATGAGGATTAGACTGGCCGAAAATTCGCTTGAGCAGCGTTAGTAAGTCACCAGTTTTTTCGCATTTCCTTGAACGCTGGATGAGCTCGGAATAATATGAGGCCAACGTGCCCAAATCCTTATCAATCGGGATTGTCTGGAGACGCATATGGTCAGAATTGCAGGTAGTATTTGTCGAATAGTGAATGTGCATGACCTGGCATTTCCCACCGTTAAAGGCAGACTTGTTTGCATAAAGTTTACCTTACAGACTGCCGAAATTATTCTGTTGGATGACTGGGTCATCTGAAGTGCTCGTGACACGCCACGTGTTGATTAGTTCCGGGCTCGGCTGCTGTTTCTTTGGAGATGAATCGGGTGCTTAGTAAGCTAAGGGGCTCAACAGTCTGCCCAGTCGATTCGCGGGCGGCTTTTTAAAGACCGCCATCTAAACCGGAAGCGTGGTGTTTAATGCGCGGGATCTGGTCCCAAACAGCTGAACAAGTAGTGTCCACAGTGTTCGTGTCTTGAAATTCAACGACAGAAGGAACCTAGTGCATGGACGACTCCTATGCAGGAATGCTGCTGTAAACATCCTCAAGAATGTTTTCGGCTTCAATGTCAGCATTCGTGTGTCCTGTTGGACTGCAACTTCGGCTTTTTGGGCTAGTGATGTAAATCGAAACAGGCCTTCCGAATCGGCCACGAGACGTCTGGTAAGCCACTGAGAACAAACGAGTTACTTCGATTGTGAATAAACGCATGTCTTCCCATTTTTCTTTGGCCTAGACAATCAGTAACTGGTCCATACGTGTTTCTTCAAAATTACTCTTAAGGTACGTCAACATAGACGAGATGGTGGCTTGTTTTGCTTTGGCGTCACCAATTGCGTAAGTACATTAGCAACTGTAAAAAAAAGAACGATAGTAACTTTCGTGCAGAGTTCATCAATGAGGGGGTTGTACAGGGGACATTTTTTATCGAATAAATGACAACGTTTCATCGTGACCTCAAAACGTTTTGGTTTACGAAAGTAAATTTCTCTCCGGAACCTTCGGTGTCTTCTGCAAAAAATAGACGTAAGTCAGGAATTCGAAGGCGACACTCATATAACACTTTGACAGCTTGCTATCACTATATCCGCTACCCACTGGACACATGCCGGCACATTTACGTTTTCAGGGCTAACGAATATGACAGCGCTTTCGAACAAGGGTTCGATATACACCCCGTTGAGGGTTTAGGAAGTTTTCTAGCCTACGGAATCAAGCGCCCGTTTTCATCATGCTCAGTACTGCATAGCCTTTGGCTACCTTCTCACTATAGGAAAAAGACAAGTTGGACGATAGCCATATTTCCACGTCTTTCTTAAATGGCACTCTTGCCACTCCATGTGGTCACTACGTGTTATATATATATATATATATATATATATATATATTACACAAGAGTAGAACAGATCGAATGTGTACTATCATTTATGTATACACAAATGAGACGGATCTGAGAATCAAGCGTTTAGAATCCCTTGTGACAGCTAGAGATGCAGAAGTTAACTGGAACAGTGACAGCTATTGGCGAGGCCGCGGAGTGCCACCAGGTCGGATTGCCGTACATCAATATCATATGGGCTGTCGAGAAAAACAGCAAGCCTTACGCTACTGCACACTCAGCAAAGTCAAAATACGCGATGTCTACTCTTGTGATATAGACAGTGGCTCTCGTCTGTTGCTTACTGATCGATAACAGATTTGTTATATTAGAATTATCCTTACGAGGGCTGCTTGACCTCAAATAAGCAGTTTTCTCAGATAAAGCTAAAAAGTTCGTTTTGTGCGAGTGATCCAGGCACTTCGAAGCCACTGTGTAGAACGGTAGTTGATGCTGGAAGATTACAGTGATCATCTCTATATAAAATTTGGGTTAGCCAGTTTTCAGGTGATGGAAATTGTGCCTTGCTTTGTTGATTTATCGAACAGTGTACCTGAGGGAAATGTGAACGAAACTCACAGGCGATACTGTCCATCCCAGAGAGTTATTTCTGAAGTCACTCCCACTTGAGTTCTGCAGATGGAAACCTGTCGATTATACGTCCACCATTCAGAAGAATGGTATCTGAGATATTGGTAAATTTGAAGGCGATGTGTTATCATACTTGTCTACAAGCACCTTGTAACGAATAGACCTGTGAGAAGTAACTGAAAGCGCAGAGAAGACAACGCCTGATAGGAAGGCTTTAATCAATCAGAAAACGAGGCATGTGATCTATAACGTAACGGACAGAAAAGGTAGATTAGGATAATATATGGAGGGATCAGTATGATAGGGAAGAGGACAATATGATGTAGAAATAATATATAACATTCTCCCCAGCCATGGAAAAAACTAACTAACGTAAATGTGGAATATTAGGGGTTAACTGTCCAGCGTATGAAATGGGTTGTCTTAGGACATAGATAAGGATAAAACTGTGAAGCGAGGTTACGCCTGGCGATTTCGAAGTAAGTAATGTATAATCTTTTGTTGGTGGGAAAGGAGATTTTCAACGTTTGTTTCTGGTATAATAGTAGTTTCTGTCGTGTAGGATATGGTGCAGGGTGTGTCAACAATAAGAGGGTTTGAAACAGGGTCTGACAAAATAGGTTGTGCCGGTTGTGTTGCGTTTTTGATGGGAGCCAGTTGTCGGAGGGACACAGTTTCATCACGACCATCTGGAATTCGAATGTGGGCGTATTCGGGGTTACTCTCTAACAGTTCAACTTCTACTGAGTGATCGTACTTGGATGTTGGAACATTCTTCCGATAACGTGCTGGTCCGGGCGTAACGAGCCACTGAGGCAGACTGGTTCCTGCGGGCGATTTATGATTATGCGGAAAAATACCTCCGTGAGGAGTAGCGTTGATAGTAGTACACAGCAATGACCTGATAGCGTGCAGCGCGTCTGGAAGCACGTACTCTCACTGGTCAACATTCAGTGCTTTGGAACGTAGGGAAAAAGAAGCAGTTTTCCATATAGTGCCATTGAGCCTTTCAATTTGACCGTTGCCTTGTGGGTTGCAACCCGTGGTCCTGCTAATGGCCACACTCCGGTCGTGGGGGAATTGTCTCAGCTCCTGCGACATAAATGTAGATCCTCGATCAGAATGAACGAATGAGGGCATTCCAAACATGGAAAAGAGGTCGGTTAATCGGATGATGACAGTGGATGCAGACATAGCTGGGCATGGAAAAGCGAATGGGAAGCGGGGGATTCGTCAGTTACGGTTAGTATGTAATGATTGCGAATAGAAGAGAGAATTGGTCCTTTAATATCAATACTAGGACGTTCAAAGGACTGCATCGCTTTAATTGAAGGACTATTGGAAGGACTGTAGAATTTCGGTTTTAGCTGGGAATAAATGGAACATTGTTGAATAACATACTTGATATTGTCTAAGGAAAAAGGCAAATTTTTTGTTCGAACGAAATGAAACAAACGAGTAATTCCGGGGTGGCAGAGAGGATCATGAAGCTTTTTAAGGTAGTCGATGGGAAGAGTTGATGCACAAAATGTTCAAGATAGAGTATGAGCCGCAGAATTATCTGAACCAGGGCGATAAAGAACATCATAAGAGAATTGAGATAGTTCGATCCGCCAACGTTAAATTCTGTCATTTCTGATCTTACTTGCAATTTTCGTATTATACATAAAAGCAACAGAACATTGATTAGTTAGTGGCTTGAAATGTGTTCCAATCAGGTGATGTCTTCATCTCTGGGTAGCTTCAATAATTGCGTAAACTTCCTTTTCAACAGCGGAATGGTTTCGTTCGGTTGCAGAGAGAGAGAGAGTACGTGAGAAAAAGGCCACGGGGCGGTCACTTTGATTTAGTGTAGCAGAGACTGCTATATCTGAGGCATCTCTTTCAATAATTAGAGAAACATCTCTAGCAATGGAAAAGAGTGAAGCTTGAACTAGTTCGGATTTGAGGGAATCGTAGGCGGAAAGTACATCGTTTGGTAGTGGAAAGCTCTTGTTGATAATCAGTGGGTGGGTTTTATCTGAAAAATGGGAAAACCACTGCGAATAGTATGAGAACATCCCAACCATTCTTTGTTGTGCTTTCAAGTTTCCAGGTGTAGGTAGCTTGATTAGCGCATCGAATCGATCGGAATCTAGCCTCACGGATCCCTTGGATATTTCACAACTCAACAGACGAATTTCTTTTGGTAGCGAAAACACACTTGTTTCGATTTAGTGTTAGTCCGTATTTATCGGGCACTTGCATAAAACGATTGAGATTAGTGTCGTGATCGTTCGCATCTTTTCCGCATACAGTAATATTGTCGACATAGACAAAAGTTCCCTTGAGCGTTTCTCGACGTATCAGCTCGTCTATCGTTCGTTGTAAGCATGTAACACCATTGGTCACTCCAAAAGGTATGCGGCGGAATTGATATAAGCTATTGCACGCTTCAAAAGCGGTATATTGTTTTTCGTTTTCGTCAATGGGTATTTGGTGATAAGCATTCTAGAGGTCCAGCGTACTGAAAACAGTGAACTGTGAAATTTTCTCTACCACGTCGTCGATACGAGGGAGGGGATAGGCGTCCAGGTAGGTGAACCGATTAATAGTTTGGCTGTAATCGACGACCGTGCGACGTTTATGGCGATCGTTTGTAGCGACCTACACTTGTGTACGCCTAGGTGATCGCGAAAGTTCGATGATGCCGTGTTGTAACAATCTTTCGATCTCGGTCTAAATGAAAACCCCATCACGGTGCCTATGTTGTCTCGATTTAGTACGAATTGGGCGGCAAAAGGGATCGAGCTAAGTGAAAAGGGAGAGAGCCGGAAGAGTAGCGGCAGCTAGGCCACACAGTGAAAATGACGGTTGAACACACTAAAAGGATATTTCCACAGATTTGTGTCGCTGTAGGAAGTCATGCCTTAATAACACGTCAGCACACAAATTGGGGAGGATGGACAATTTAACATCTCTGTAAGGTGTACCTTTGTGAAATAATGAAACAAGACAGTGGCCTTTGGTGTTTCTGGTTACTTGTTTGGAAGCCAGAACGATTTGGCTACTTAATGGCAATTTTGTCTATTAATTTCAGAGTACGACCGCTTCAGAAACATAGCTTTCTGAGCTCTCTGTGTCAACCAGCACTCGTATGGTTATCCCATTGATTACCACTTCAGCGATGGTTTTGGTAAGGCTGGTTGGAGCTGCAGCAGTGACGATAGAGGAGGTAAGGAATGGAGAAACCGATACCGTGTGTTTCGAATGTGTAGTAGAACGGTAACTCTTTTGGTAATGACCCCGCTCCCCACATGATTTATAGACTGAATCTCTAACTGGAAATTTGTGGCAAGGATGTCGATCATACCCACAGAAGAAGCAGTTAGTTCGGGCTGCAGCTAGTGTAGTCTCGTAATGACTGTTAGGCTTTTTGGCAGTATTTGGTGAGGCGTCGGTAGCAGCTGTATTGTAAATTGGAGGCTGAGATTGCGCGAACGAATGTGATTGTTGTTGAGCCAGGTCTAAAGCCTTCGCTTGATCGTAAGCGGTTTTACGTCTAAGGTTTTGTGTTCAAGCAGTCGTTGACAAATCGAGTTGAATAAGAGTCTATGTATGAAGGCATCGCGGATAGCGTCCTCTTGATTTTGCTTCGCGCTAACAGCTTTGAAATTGCAATCTTTGGCAAGGTTCCGGAGTTTTTATATGAACTGGTCGATAGTTTCATTGGAAGCTTGTTTACCAGTTGTTAAAAGGTGGCGTGCAAAAATTCCATTCTTCTGTTGTATGTAGAGAGAGGGTGAAGTATGGTGATAGCAGAGGCATAATCAGTACAGTGAGAGATGAATTTATATACGGCGGGAGACAAAAGGTGTATAATTGTTCTTAACCTGTCAGGTTTATGAGGAACACTCAATTCAAGAAAGTTTGATGAAGTATATAACCAGTGTTCCCGTACGTCACCACTGTTTGTGGAGTTTGGTTTGGCATCAAATCGGTCCGGTCGCAGCAGACGATCCATTTTATCTGATTGGTTAAGTTTTAACGAATAGACTTGTGAGGAGTAACCGAGAGCGCAGAGAAGACAACGCCTGATAGGAAGGCTTTAATCACTCAGAAAACGAGGCATGTGATCTATAACGTAACGGACAGAAAAGGTAGATTAGGATACTATATGGAGGGATCAGTATGATAGGGAAGAGGACAATATGATGTGGAAATAATATATGGCACGCCTAAACAGATTCTCCATCATTATTAGTGTTCTCTAATCAATTCAACAGCTAAGGCATATCCGTCTTCACTTTCGGAATGGGAGCCGCAACACGATGAAGATTTCCAGAATGAAAGACAGCGCTTCGTTAAACGCTGCTGTTAGTCCATGCAGTCTTCTTAAGTTAAAACTGCGCGCCCATCTGGGATAGGTGTATGAAGTGTATTAGTAGATTCTGCTCCAGACATCCAAGTTTACCGTTTTTGTTTAGTAACCTGTCAGGAAAGAACTTTCCAAAAGTTAGTAGCAGTAAAAAACGTAAGATCTGCAACAGCGATAATGAGGAGCGACAGCCTTTACTATTTAGCCGGCGAATGAATCGAAGTTTCCCCCATTTCAATAGTGAGATCTAGGTGTACTTGTGCTCAGTCGGATGGAACGACCAAACTTCCACTTTGGGGCAAATGCCACTCCAGAGTTACCGGCCGTGGGTATTACAGAACCACCCTAAAGTTTCAGAACGTTCCGGTAGAAAGTGTGTCATCGTGAAAACGTCAAGAGCAGAAATACGCGCCCTTGCCTCATAGCTTTACGTGGCATCGTTCATTTGAAGGCGTCGTTGGCCACAGTAGTTATGTAGGAACGGAAGACAGTTGCATGTCCATCTACGTCGATTGCAGACTGAGTTGTTCACCACGGAACAGGGTGCTTCCCAGTAAATGGACAGTGGTATTGCCAGTGATGTTAACGTTAGGTCTCCAGAAGCTGTAAACCAGTAAGGGTAAGCTTTTGCAGAAATTGAACCTTAATTGGATGACCTAACAAACTACCATGATTGTGTAGTAAGTGGTGGTGTGAATATGCTTTCAGCTGGTACCTCATGTTTAGGTTGTTCTTCGAATAAGATTTCATCCAGACACATTTTTAATGGTTTAACTTATTGTGCTCCTCTGTTCGGAGAATCTTCCTATGCTGCAGTTTCAACGGCACTGGTTTATTTTCTGGGTAATGGAGAGCCTACTAAAATTCACCTCTGCTGTGTAGCTGATGGAACTATAAACCTCACGTCAAAAGCAGTGTGTCCATGGTAAAACGCCGAACAAATGGTTCATTTTGAAACATCCCTGTGAAGGACTACTAGAGAGGTCTTGCAAAAGGATGCGACAGACGCTACTGACCCTGAGGTGGGCTGTGCAGTGAACTTTACCATATCTTGTCCCGGTAACGTCTAGAGACGTTTTCGTTGGTCGTGAAAACGAACGGAGCATATGGACACAATCCTGAGAGGGGTTGTGCAAATGCATACTAAAAGAGCCAACGACAGAAAAGTCAGATCACAAACGTGGGAAAATCAAACCAAACATGTAAGAAGACGTAGAAAAAGTGCGAAACGAGCAGAGAGAGGGAAAACGAGGAAGTATTATTCACCAGACATGAAAACAGTAGAGCTCAGTTCTGGTCTTACCGGTCCTCTTACCGTTGGTTTGTTCTGGTGTGTGTATTAATAGCTACCTCCCCTCGATTTGCAAATGAACGGGATCTGACACCCATCCTGGATCTCCCTTGTTTCATGTATAAATATGCATTAATCGGATTAGATAATACTGCGGCTGGAGCTGAAGTTCACCGCAATGGTGACGAGAAATATTTTGAAACAAAAATGTCAGCAAACGGAAGAAAACAAAAACATACGCAGGAAACTTGAATATCATCACTGCTATTCTTGTGGACACAATGTGGGCTGCGACTAGCTGCCGTTATCAGGTGGCGAATTTAGCTATCAGTATCAGCACTCAGTCTCTAACTTGATGACATTACCTGCCATCTTTGTGTAATGGATCACTCAGGGTGTTGAGTTTGCCACAACAAGTGTTTCAATTTTATCCCACTGCTGGTGGCCTGAATGAATAGTGTTCGGCACGCTGATTGTCGATCTGGCTTACACAGCACGTTACCCACTCACCGCGGATTGCATTTCTACTTGACCGGTTGCTGGCGTATTCTAGAAGTATGAGCCGACGTAGGACAATTTTGTTCGCGCGGCCGTCCTATTTGATGTTGGTCAGTTCGTTCACATCTTAGTGGTGGATCGGAACAAATTATACGCAAGGATTATACAGCTTTTCTTTCGTCGACCTCTACGATTCTACAATTGACGCAGGTTAGGGAAGAAGTCATACGTCTTCGCTGATGTGGTCAGTCTTTTTAACGTTACTACAAGCTGATGATGTGGTGCTACCCAATTACGTGAAGCGACCCACTGTTTCAAGTAGAGTGTCTGCCGGGAAAAAGTTGAGAGTGAATGCTCCATTTTCTGAATAACGCTTTGAAGTTGTGAAGAATATTCTCTGCACACTAATGTGGCCATTCACTTCACATAGTATGATTTGTGCGCTTTCGGAAGACCAATCATTAATATATCGCCTGCATATTCCATGCCGATTAGCCTGGTGTCGTGAAGAACCTTCACATCAAGATCATTCGGTTCCTCGTGTAGTAGAATGTCGCCTAGGTAAATTCGAACAGAGGGGTGAATTGGACACCTCTGTCGAGTTCTGTTCGAAGTGATCATTGCTAGAACAGTTGCCCATAAGTCCGTACACTATATCCAAAGTGGGTTTATAGTGATCATAGCAGACCGGCCTATTTCTTTAGGATGCATTTTCGGAGTCGATACAAGGATTCGGCACGTGAAATGTAGAACTGAAGGCATCCTTTAAGTATCAAAGTTACAACGACCGTTGGTTGTCTGTGTATTCATGCTCTCAGCCTCGTTGTAGAGTAAAAATTTAAGCCGTGTATCTAGCCGAATTGAACTGTTCTTATATTTTTATGGATAAATCAACAGGCAACGCTTGCACATACACTGAAGACCTTTACCATCGATATTTTCGTCTTGTCTGAACATCTGTTCAGGTTTCCGTCGCGGTATTACGCCTTGTTATACTCTTGTTACATGGATTATGGTCACCAGAACAGGGTGTTGTTGAGTGAACCGAACTGGGCTTGATTTCACATGAACGTTCCAGACCGCCAATGATATAGTAATAGGAATGACACATAAGAAATGGACCGACCCATTCACGCATAGTTTGTGCAACAAGGTACATGTGTTTCGGTGATATCCCACAACGGAATCCCAAGTGACTATGCACTAACTAATTGTCCAGTCAAATAGTGCAAACGAACTGTTAGGTCGCACCTGACATTAGTCCGGTTGATCAGAAACGGTTGTAGTCAGTCGTATGACTGCTGATTCTTACTCTTCATTCATTTTCCTCTCCTTTATCTAAAATTCCAAGGTGCACACTGATCTCGAATCTCGTAAGTTATGTGGTTCAAATGAGTTTCCTAGATACCGGATTATCCGTGTTCCAACTATCCATTAGTGTCTTTTTTTTCTCAAAGCCTTTTCCAGCCAGTTTATTTCTGTTGTAGTGCGACCGACGCACTCCGCTTCCTCACCCATAACTAATTGCCTCCAAATGGCGGACGAACGTGAGCTAGAATCCCCTCATTTACTACCATTATTACGAGAACTAGTTGACGAATTGATTGATTCCTGCATTTTGGATGGTATTTTGACGATGCATCGGGCCATAAAGTTGGGCTATTTTCACGTGATCGCTCCGGAGACCCCCACGGAAGAGGAGGGCACAGATTGTGGTGCAGGTCCAAACAGCACGGGTCGTGACAATTCCACCAAAACCACCGGTTGTTGTCGTTGTGTTAAGTGTCACTCAAAAGTGGCCGCGACACGATTTGCTCCACATTTATCCAACTGTATGGGATTGGGTCGGAACAGTTCCAGGAGGGCCAACAAGTAAGTTAACACCATTTTACTATCTGAAGCCACTGTGCGTATGTGTTTGGATCAGTTAATTGTGTGACATTGAATACGACACGATCTGAACTATCATGATAACAAAAGGTAAGTTTGACATTCATTAGCTGGTGGTACGTCTTTACGAGCACATCTTCACCAGCAGTTTCATGTGTCCGATATTCCAGCAACACTTGAACTCATTCGTGACAACACCTGATTACCGACTACATAATTATAGTTTAGATCCTAGTGATTGCGATTGCTCATGCTAAAAGTTGGGAAGCTTGACGGCATCTGGCCTCCAGGTGACGTTGCAGACCGCATTTCAGCTTGCATACTCGAACTATTTAACTCATCAACCTTGATCTATTTTACAAATGCCAGCTGACCGTCTGCTGCTAGGTTAGACTAGAGACGTACTCGTGACGGATGCTTAGTCTTTAATAGTTTAGAAAGCAGTTTTCTGCTTCTTCATCAGAACATGTGTGTCTCCGTATGACGGACTGAGAGTCTTGTGAAGACTGGATGCTTTCGAGTTCAGATATTTTAAGTGTTTATTTTTAGTGCTGTCTAAGACAGGGATATAAACCGATGGCACCAGGCTAGCTGTCACTCACTCATCAGTTAAAATGGTGTCACTTGAAGGTGTGTAGCATGCGTTACGTACGACCCCTGAAAATAACAACTGGGCTCTGTGATCAGGCTGCAGGTATCCGTTGCATTTTCGAAAGGAATATCGTCCACCCCATCTTGACGCTACCTGATGCATACAGTGGGTTAACAGAAATATGTGGTTTCACCCGGGGTATGAAGTAACCCACTACTTTTTTAACGCCGACCCCACGTTTATGATACATTGTAAAATCAACAGATTAAGACATTTGATCCCAACTGTGATGTACAATTTTATCTCACTAGGTGGGATTTTTCCTGGTTTTATAGGTAACAAATAATGATATCAATATATTCCAAAACAGCTGACTATTGTTATTCTCATTTTGATTTACACGTACTGTCACTCGATCGTGCTCAGCACACTGATGACGTGAACCGTATTCAGCCCTACCAGTTAGGTATGCAAATAAGAGTTCGAGGCAGTTTTGTGGCAATGACCGTGGTTGTCGCTCGTGATTACGCATTTGAGACCCACTTACCCTAGGTATTTTCGTTCTGTCTTAGGCAGATGGACAGCATGTAGCTCTCATGTAACCTTTTATATCGCATTGTAGTGTGAGAGCTGAACACAGGCTTAGCATCAACGATGACATTGGATAAGGCCAGTAAAACCCTATTATAACGTTCATAAACGAGGGGTCGATGTTGGTCAGTGTAAATAGTACTGCAGACCTGAAGCACATCCGAAACCTCATCAAACTTAATGCCGACCTAACTCTAAAATGTGCTCGCTGAGCACGTGGGATGACTGGTTAAGGTTTGTAATTTGGATTCTGTATACGAATAATTACTTCGATATGTGTATGGTACTGTCCCTCGACAATCATCGATCCTGCAGCTTACGATCGTGATCGAGTCGAAGTAGGCGCAGCTGGCGGATCACTTGGGCCAGTCAAGCGAGGCTACAGTGCAGGGGTTCGTAAGGTTAGAGCTACGTTCCTCTTCCGTTGCAGATGGCCTGCATGTACTTGCAGACTGAATCAGATTGACCTTACTCATGAAGCATAGTGCCGTGCGAAGCTGGCTTTGAACCCCTTGAGAAAAACTGTAAATCAGCATTGCTCACAATGGGAATGAATCGTTACGGTAAGTTTCTAGGAGATTACAAATCAATGAAAATGAGGTGCTGAGTGTTATAAAGTACAAATCACTTGGACTTGCAGTTAAAAAGAGGATTCAGCGCTGACAGAAGGAAGTCGCATTGACGCAACGGTTACTATGAAACTGTAAATGGACGGCAATTTCTAGCAATGGAAACGGCTTCTCGAAGCATGCAACTTTGAGCACGTGGTTATTAGGTGTTGTAAAGTATGACCAAGCGATAATACGGGAACTTATGTGGATGAGGTGTTAGGTGATTATCAATGCAATTCTGGTGTAGAAGGCGTATCTCTGTTAATCTTACTTCTTTCGTTCTGTTCAGCACTCGAGGACAATAATTCAGCACGACAATGTGCTTACTTCGCAGCTGTTTGCGGTTGCGTATGATTTCAAGGACGTCAGCGAAAAGCTTGGTTTTCGGTGACCAAATAGCGTGGTAACTTTTCTGTTTTTACATCCTCACTATTTAACTCTTGCCGTGGATGTGCACGAGAGTTATGATCGTTGTTTCCTCAGTCACACTTTGCAAAACAGAACTATGTACGGAAGGATGGGTTGAGTTTCATGAGACGTACGACTATACTGTGTTGATCAAATGAGCAACCAGTAGGAGCATCTCCTACAATGACATTAAGGACTGTCGCAAAGGGTCTACTTGATCTAGTATAAAATGCCCGAAGCGTTCTTAACGTTTATGATAAAACGCAATATCAAAGACGTCTTAGGTTTTCCGGTTGGAAAAGTAGACGAGTAGCCTTTAACGGTTACCTAAACAATACCCTCTGGGACCGCTATTGATGAGAGAATCGTAGGTGATATGATGCATCAGGTTATTGTGGAATTTTTCAAGTTTTCAAGGCCAACTTGTTTGGGCCAACCGACTGATTGGTGGAATCATTGCCCCTCGACAATCTAAGGGATCCTACAAAACCGGAAATGGATTAAAAATAATTTTCAGTGACATCTAACGAAGAGAATCACCTACTTGTTTGTTCTAGTCGCTCAGTTTTACCTGTATTACACTGTACATATCTGTTCTAATCCGGTTAATTGCATTTCAGACGGATTGCGGAACAACAACGTTTGGAAGATTACGAGGATGACTATGAAGACGAATTCTTACAAGTTCCTTATTTTTCCTCGTCATCCGCACTGCATCCATCTGCTTCAGACTCCGCGCTTACCAGGCACACGGACAAACAACATTCTCCACTAAAGTTGACCATTTCATTGGTATCCAGCGCTGGTAAAACAGATGCTCCCGCCAAGCATATGATTCGTGCTGTAAACGGTGCTCCAATCACCGACGCTTCTCGTGGGCATTCGGATGGCAATAAATCCGCCAACCGTTTGGTCAACCATTCTGGGCGATCCGGCCTTGCATCAAAAACACAAACGAATGCACTATTATCGAAAAACGCTGAAGCTGGTATCGTGTTAAAAGAGGCAAAGGTCTCGTTAGTAGACCACGAACTGGCCTATTCAATGGGGAAGCGCGATTAGTTATTCAGATTACGTTGATTTCTTCTGTACAGTTAGTATTAGGCTGAATTTTCTGTATCAAGGTCGAAAACTTGGGGACCGTTCATTTGCCATTGGTTATCTTTGTTGGCCCCGCCAATTTGCTTCGTGCACACACATCTTTTCTCAGCGTCACGTTACTGTGTATATAGTACATATTTGTCGACTCCACACATTCGACTTTGTTGTTCATGCGTTTTTGGGCCACCATCTTATTCCCACGGGTATTGGGGTATCTCTACCACAAACGCTGATCATGGAAGCACAAGACTACCAGATGAAATATGATGCAAATTTGTCACGGTTTGCTAGTCCGAATCGTATTATGCGTTATGGCCGGATGGATTTAAATGAGGTCAAGACCGTTTGCAATGTGTCGATGTCAAACGTTATCATTTCCCGTCGCAATAATTGTTTGTAAAATTGATTGTGCATTGATTGATTAGTCAAACTACATACACAACTGAATGCTCTTCTGTTAATGAGGTTTCAAGAAGTAGAAACGCAGATCTGCTCACTGAAAAGCTGTTGGTTGAAAGGGCGCTGTAACTTATCCGTTACTCACAGTCGTTTGATGCACGTCAAAAGGTAGATTTCTTCCTTTTAATCTGTTCATATCCCTAGAAAATGAGGTTAGTTGGTGTAATTGTAGTTAGTCGCAATATTTAGATGCATGAGCTGCCGGTGTCAATGAAATGAGTTGCTTATTCAGTTTTTGTAGTTGACATAAAAAGTAACATTTAAGCCTATGAATACATAGAATAGTCGTAGGTTAACTACCACTCACTTTCGATTGGGACCTTGACTTTCTCGACAGCCCTTTTTGGACGGAAACGGTCAGCGGCGCACCGATCAATATTTTTACCGCCAACTAGGTTTTGGCCGTACTTGAGCTTTCTCTGGTTTGAAACGGTTCCCAAAGGTGGTACCCACTGAATATTGACATGTCCGGGTGGGTCACAAAGCAAACGAAGTTGGAAACCCGTTTCAGAATTTGACAGATCGGGTGGTCCAGGTGTTCAGCTCACTATTTTGTGCTTTCCGTTTTGAATATTAACCTAACGATATACATAACTCCGCCATGAAATGTAAACATTTTAACATCCCTGTATAGAACAGCGTCTTAATTTGCCCGTTAGAGACACTCCGATGCGTTGTCACTCCAGTTATTCCCTTAATGCAGTATGTATTTAAATGAGGCCTTGAAATTGATTAACACTTCACTCCGTTGCAACCATGACTGTGCCTGATCAGTATTCAGGTACTAGGTTTGTTTCATTTGATAGACGGCCGTTCAACACCACTCCGAATGGTTTGTACATTTCCAAATAAACTGCTACAACATAAAACACTGCATGTGTCGAAAAGTGTACTTCCTCGTATACTTCTTTATGATCGAAGTGTCTTTTCAAAAAAAGGAATTTAGTAAGCCTTTGCATCTTGACAGTTCTGTACTTATGAGAATAGCGACTCCCTAAACATCTTGTGGATTTTTCCCGTGAGAAACAGGATCAGTTCGCTATTTTAAAAAAGTTGGTAAATCATACGTCTTTAGCAAAATTCCTTCATACGTTGCGAACTGGGAGACCAGTTAATTCTAACCTCTTGGTGGTGACTTGTTACCAGCGGAAATAAAACGTTCGGCTAACTAAATATGTGGCTTTTTTTCTTTTACCATGAATGTGCTTAGAGTTGTTCGGAAAACAGAAATAGGAAAATCGTTGTGTACTTGTTAGTGTAGTGAGGGCGGTCGCGCTGTACTACTCACGCTACTACTATTCAGTAGCGGAGCAAGAGCATGGATTTCGACATTGAATTAGCCGGGGGGAATAGAAGAAGAAACATCCGGGTGCATCATGCCATGAAATGGTTCCCGGTACATGCAAGAACCGAGCACTGATGTCTGTGGTAACCGTGCCGTTCTGGGACCAGTACCGTACGCAGATGAGTGTTTTTGTTTATCATGTTAAAACGCATAATCCATGTGTTGGTTTCCTGAATAAGTTGCCCTTGCGCCATCCTTGTTCTTGGCTCACAAAATTAGTAGTTTGTGTGAATTTTGAAGAGGCATGTGGAAACCGTGATTCCATCAGTAGCTTGTTAAGCCCACGCCCTTCGAACGTGTGTGCATGCACCCACAACCGAAACGTTGTCAACCGTAAGTCCAGTATCATCAAGGTAGCAATAACGCATACATTGCGAAATGCAAGCATTTCGTGCATTCCCACCACTCGACTGCATAAAACATTCGGTTATATAGAATTAGCGCATAGCGGCAAAACAACGAAATTCACATGGGTATATATCGGGGCGGGGGGAAACGGTTTCAGTTTCTCGATAACGTGAATGATTGCGTCAGTATCTTCTGTCACCAGAGAGCTGGTGTGATGTTTAACTAACAATGCTTCAGAAAACACCATTGTCTTAGGAGTGTGGTTGCATAACAAGGCCACAGACGATGTGACAGGGTCAATCGCATGACCTGTTTAATTAAGTGCATCGCCATCGATGACGTCGGACTTCCGTTCGTAAGTTGAGTTGGCGATTCGCGTCGAGTCAACATCTGCGTTAACTACATCCTCCGTCTTTCTGTCAAAAGCTTCTGTTTGTTCTGCCGATGGATGTCATAGTGTGGTGGACTGTCAGGCAGAAAGTGCAAGCATCCCAACTCTCGGCGGACTACCTCAACACAGGGGGCGGTGCGTTCAAAAGCTCACAGCGAGCGGATGGAGGACGGTGTGTGTGACCGGATGAGTCATCGCTCGACCGGATCGGACCAACGGGCGAGATGTGGCAGCCAAAATAAGGTGGATGACCAAATTGAAGTCTTGATTATTCCAGCACTCGCAGGAATATCTCGACACGGCTGTGGAGTACGGTCAAAGCCCACAGTGGATAGACGGAGGACAACATGGGCGACCGGACAAGCCATCGTTCAACGAAATCGGATCAACGGACGAGGAATAACAGGGGGAAACCCCCCGGATAGAAGTGCACACGACGTGTGAGATGAGATGGAATTGTGATTCAAAATCTCATAGTGACTAGCGAGTTGGACAATAAAGATTGTGCTTTATTGGACGCCTTTTCGCTACAATAGCAACTGCGGATGAATTGGTAGATGACATGAGAAAGAGTATTTCGACGTAGATCGTTCAAGACGTTGGAACGTAATCCTACGAATAAAAACGCAATCCGGTCGCGAGATAAGTGCGATCACTAGCAGATCTCAACTTTTGACTGACAGCCTTGTGATCCACCATGTAGGAGAAGATTGATGGAGACCTGGCTCTACGGCATTGAGTGTGTTTGGGGGTTTTGCACTCGCTCTCTGCGATGAATCTCAGCAAATTTAGTCGGATACCCGTTCACAAACAGAACTTTCCCCAGAAGCTGCTCTTCAGGTTTTTTGAGGTCGTTCGTTCCTAATTTCCTTGTTCGATTGGAAAGCGTTCGCACTTAATCACGTTTGCAAGCCATGGATGCGGATGAAGAAACCATGAGTTTCCAATGATTGTGTCATCTGAGCGCCTAGGAATTGAAATGTTTAAAAAGGGTAATGAATCATCTAACTCTTCTTCATTGGTGGCAGAGGTTTCGGTAAGTGGGATCAAACTGATACATAAGAGTTATGGAATAACCACAGTCGACAAATATCAAAAGTTGAACAGAGAAGTCAGAAACAGGTTTTTGCACAATGTATCTCTCGAGCACATTTCGCTGCATCTCATCAGGTACATACTGCAGTCTGTGGGTTTATATAGCAAAGTTCAATGGGTACTGTGAAACTGAACAACAAATTCAACAACCACACAAACACATCCATACACATCAGTTACCAAAGCAATTTGGTACTGACGAACATGTCTTCCTGTACACAGAGGGGTGGCTTCCATTTGCTGATTGCTACCGCCTCCGTGAACCGGAGAAGCCTTCAATTTCATGTTGCGTCACGTATCCGGACCGCCTTCTCCAGGTTCAATAGGGGTCGACAAATCAACAGGTGTCAGGTGATCGATGACGCTAGTTCTCTGTGACTTGAGCCAGGTATTGTGTTATCCATGATCGTTTTGCGAACCCAAACTGGAATGTGTTCGTTGACCCGATTACGTAACTGCTTATGTAAATGGTCTGGCACTTACACGAGAATTTGTAGATGTAAGGTATGGCGTTGAGCGGTAGCGGTGTTTTCAAAGGTGGTGTTGAGATTCGGGTGGTGGTGAACAGCATGACCAATTGGGCTGCATGGTACGTGCGTCCCGAAGCCGCCATGAGACAGGTTTCCAACCGAGTGGCATGGCTATCACCTTTGTATGGCAAACGGAGATAAACATTTAGTTTGTGAGCTGTTGAACAACAAAAAATGGAAGGCTTCTCCGGTTCACGAAGGCGGTAGCAATCAGCAAATGGAAGCCACCCCTCTGTGTACAGGAAGACCTGTTCGTCAGTACCAAATTGCTTTGGTAACTGATGTGTATCGATGTGTTTGTGTGGTTGTTGACTTTGTTGTTTAGTTTCACAGTGCCCATTGAACTTTGCTATATGAACCCACAGACCGCAGTATGCACCTGATGACATGCAGCGAAATGTGCTCGAGAGATACATTGTGCAAAAAACTGTTTCCAACTTTTCTGTTCAAGTCTGTTACAGGAAAAGGTTGTCTTGCTTTTCCGAAATATTAAGATGTCATCGACGTTTCTTTTATAAAGCGAGGAACAGTCAACACAGCTATTTCATCTTTAACCATTCTACGGAATATATCCGCCAATGTGGGACCCATTGGATTTGTTTCTACTCCGTCAAACCGTTTATGTGCATGTCCAGTGAACTCGAACCGGATAGTTTTCATGCAAATGAAATTTTTCTCGGGCAGTCAGCTAAAAGAGATAAAGAAATATGGAACTAATAAAGTTGCACAAAATATCAGCTGTCTCACCCATGGGTGAATTTGTGAATAATGAGTCGACTTCCACTAAATACATTTCTTGGGAAGGATTCGCGGAAATATTCCTTAAAACATAACCTAACTCAAAGGAATTCTTAGTAGAACGGGAGCTAAGGATCTTGTGGATGGGATCAAGAGGCCGAACCAGCTGTCCAGCGAGTTCGTCGTATACTGTGTCATCCTCGGCGAGAATAGGCCTCAACGGTCTTGCGCAGTGTAGGTGTTCATTTCATTTAGTGGTTAACGTGTCCCATTCAGCTCCAGTTGTTTCTACTCCCACTCACTTATGTAGCTATTAAGTAAAAGCATGTGTGGCTTCTCCTGACTCAGTTTTCCCACCAGGAAGTTATCGTCTGACATACGGTCAACTTTGAACTCATTCATCAGGTGATAGTGTGCATATTTTCGTCACAACCAGCACTGTTCGAGACTACAATACCAGTTTCCCCTTCGAGAGATTGCTGAGGAAGTCTGATGGAAATCGATCCGACCGAATACAGTCGTCAGAGGTGAGAATAAAAGTCCGCTCAACTATCACTGTTTCGAACTTTGACTATCTACGCGACCAGCAAAGGAAGTGTCCTCCATTTCACCAGGATCTGCATGTTTGTTTCGTACTGAAGTGGTCGATGTTTCATATCAGTTTCTATCGTCATTCGTTCGCCAACGCTGTTGTTTACTCTTAGAACATTATGAGGCTATCAAATAACAGATATGCAGGACGTGGTTAGTATGAAATCAGAAAAGGGCTTGTAGCCACCGTTTTCCGAAGTATTGCTAATCAAGCGTCACACCGGCTCTCTCTTGACAAGTGGTGGTCGTGGGACGGAAACAGTTTATCCCTCCCCGATATACACCCATGTGAAGTTCGTTTGTTTCGTTGTTTTGCCGTTATGCGCCAAATCTATATAACAATGTTTTATGTAATCGAATGGTGGGAATGCATGAAATGTTTCCATTTCATGATGTGTGCATTATCGCCGTCTTGATGATATTGGATAATTGGGACTCAATTTTTATGCTTAACGGTTTCCCTTTTAGTTCCCTCGAGGTTTACTCTCGATGCTACTATCAAATTCATTAGTCTGATAAACAAAATGCTTAATTTAGTATACTTTCACTAGTGTGTAAATAAGCACAATTGCAAACCACAAGGTGCGTGATGGGATTCTGTTGTCTCTCTCGATGAAACGTAACAATGCGAGGTTCTAATTTGCAAAATTACAACTTGGTATTACTTTTTGGCAAACGTGGATTCGTTGTATTGTTCCGGCAATAATCAGTTGACAAATGTACCATGTTCAAGCAGCCTGCTTAATCATTAGTGGAATTAATACAAGTATACGAATTTTCTAGAAAATACTGCCGTCGACATTCGTGAAATTATTTCCCGTTTTAGAAAGTTTAATATTCACGTCTGATAAATGTCAGAAGAGGAAAGCTGACATTCCGGAACCTGAATGCAGTATTGAAATATACTTCTGCGATGTAATAGTCTGAATTATCATCCATTTCTCGACAACCAGTAGTAGATAACTTTGTATATGACAGTGAGTTACGACTGCCAGAGTAAGTTAATTTATATTCAGGATAAGTGCCTTGTAAGTTTAGAAGGTAGAACTTTCACAGGCAATAATGCATATGTGGCAAACTAAGTGTTAAGAACTATGTTCTGCTTCCGTGCTCTGGCTTTTTGATCCTAATAAAAGGTAAGCCGCTGTTTTGCAAAGGTGACAAGGTCAAACTACCGTTTTTTACAAGCTATCTCTGTGGCTGAAGACCTCAGAGACATAGAGATCAGAACCGAACCAACAATATCACCTACTTCTCAGAATGATTGGAACTGCGCACTCGTCGTTAATGTAAAAAAAGACTCGACAAACTAATGTCAGGGGTCAAATAACAAGGGAGAGAGTACACATTAGTTGTCTGAATTGGTTTTGGACATAGTTTTTTGTTATTTGCATAAAAATACGTTGTTAGTTTGTACTCTGTGACTATAGCCTTAAAATATAATCTGTACCCATACCACACAGTACCGACGTTCTTTTCTTTTCTCATTCTTACATCCCCTTTTCAATAGATCTGCGAATGCGTTAGATCACTTTGCAGGTTTTTCAGAATGTTGGGTGGTGTGTTAAAAACTGTCCAACCACTTGTGATGACTGTGGCCTCGTTCGGAGCTACCTCTGTCGATACACCGTCTACTTCAGTCAGTCCCACCTGTTCCAATCACACAAACTGTTCAACTCAGACTGCCCCGTCAAATTCAAAGTCGTATTACCTTATTCACAGGTGTCTCAGTAAAATTAATTCACCAATGCCCCCACAAACCGAAATTCCTATCTACCACTGACACAATAGTTGAATAGAGCGTATGTGAAAAATAACTTCGCCTAGGCATTCCAAGACATTCGACATAAATTGTGTGGGCTATCTCTCGCTAGGCATGTTGATTCATACCCAAAAGTAACATCTCCTAGTTGCCAGTAATGTCATTTAACTGATATCGAGTGATTCGGTGGAGCTTCAATAACGGCCACAACGCAATTGGCCATCGTTCTGGATTTACAAAGCTGTTTACTGAAATTTAGCACCTTTTCCGTAGAACGTTCGCTCTTTGGAGTTAACAGGGCAGCCGATGTATCTCTTATCAAAACGATTGGACAACCTCAATATTACTGATGGACTAATGTCCTCAGCGTTTGCATAGCATAATTCAGTCAGGCTTAATTTGGAGTAAGTGCCTCAGGGATTAACGACATTGTCAGGTAAAAGCGTGACCGAAGTTCAAATCCTGGTTGTGGTTCCTAACGAGCTCTAACTAGGGCCAAATTCGAATACAGCGCCTCTTTTCAAAAAAGAACATTTTAAAAGCCTACAAGAAAGCAAATGTTACGATCAACTGCGAACGATATTCAACTCCTATTGACCGATAATCAATCGACCAGTAACCGTACAAATCGGTCGACGAATCGTCAGCAGCAATGCCATGATCATAGAGCCTAGTCTATGCAGTTTATGACTACGGAATTTTTCATCGCCGCTGTAAGTAGATTCCACAAGCGGATTTTTAATAAAATATTCCAGTTTCACAGCCGTTGAAGTTTGCTTCTATGTCTTGCCGGCTGTTACGGTCAGCTGAGAAGACCTGACCAATACAATCAGGATCTATTACAATATGGAAATTTCTGCGACGACCGTAGGCTAGCAGTTAAGGAGCGTCCAATGCTATCTCAGAACCGGGAACAATCGTCCATACAACCTGATGATGCGCTATGTCTAGTGTTTCAGTTAATCACTTTACAGCCAAGCTTTGTAACACGAGCTACACAACTGTCATTGGGTTCAACGGGTGCACTAGTTGTCGAAGATAAACTCGGATATCGAAAGCATGATATCGAACTGTGATTCGCATAACCGCAAGATAGAAACCAAATCAAACAAACGGATGCGTCGATCTGACCATTAACAACCTTGGCAACATGTGCATGCAGGTTGTTGTGAGCGACTTCTTGTTGAATATTATATTTCGATTTTAGCCCATTCGTACTGATGATGACTGGGAGTATTTGTTAAAACTTCACTTTTTAAATCATTTGCCGTAAAAACCTTCAGCAAGTATTTCAGCTGACGGAATTACACAAGTCCACATGACGGAGAATGGATTCCAACGGAAAGAATTGGTCAGATATTATCGGATATCGTCATTTGCGAAAGCCAACTCGGCATCCATTCTTTAACCGTACTACACTAAACCTGGAAAAATTAAAAATTACCACGAGTTCCTTAATTCCTAAAACATCTACTGAATTAAATGCGTTTCTCAATAACCATCTGCCACAATGCAGGGACAGAACGTTGTACAACGAAAGGGAACACTGTAGTACTATTTAAATCCACGTATGTGAGAGAATCTCTTCAATACGCGGTTTCAAAAAATACTGAAAGCTGCATTAAGTTGTGCATTTTGATATATTTGGTTTTTACCTATTTCCGTCTTAGTCAAGCTACCCTCATTGCAATATCCGTCCAGGAGCTAGAATCACAACTCGCTTCGCGTTTCGCTAGCTTGAGATGTTTCTCTGTATACTGTATTTTCCAGGGTAGATAGCAGTGTTGTGATCCAAGAACGCGGATGGCACAAGGGTTGTTTATTCGACAAAGCAATACACGGGTTAAACATTTAAACAATACCAGACAAAAAACCACTCATTTGCACGCGGTATTCGGCCTCAAACCGTCTCGGCTGCCACAGACGTCAATACTCAGCTACATTAAGTAGCAGGGACCATTATGGGCGATGTTGCACTCTGATGCTCCCTCCTGCATTTTTCCTGTGGCTTGTACGATGTCAAAATATATACTCTGGCTCTACGACTGAATAGCCGCAGTATGAGCAGTATAATACGGTCGCTCATCTTCCCTGCAGCCGTACACGGAAGTCAACGAGCTGAGTCTTTTTTCGTTGTTGATCGATTTTCCATAAAGAGTACTAACTGGGTAGTATTCTGTTGGACTGGTTCCAACAAGCATGATCCACTTTTGTGGAAACTATCTGCGAACGGCCAGATGATTGACCTTCAGCAACATTTGGAGCATAAGGATTGAAATTACAGGCAAATACTGCACCCCTTTCTATTAGAGACAAACTAACCAAATTCAGTTTCTAAACAGTAGACGAAAGTGAATGTGCACTGAGGAGAGCAACACGATTGGCAAATATGAATGCAGAGGATTCTTGAACGGGTTGTGGTGGAGACTTATTTGACCCAACAGTTGTAATACGGCACCGACAATAAAAGGAGAAAGTGGGACTTGAGGGTCTAGGTGGGCTAAAAGAATGACATCAGATATAGCCTTTTTAAGCTCGACGAAAGCCGTGCGCGCTGCGTCCGTAAAATTGAATTTACGCGTACCGCCTCGGAGTGAAGGGTTGCAGGAGTTGCGCACAATGGGGGGATGAACCGGCGATAGTAATTTACTAGGCCGGCGAAACGTCGAAGTTGTTTAAAAGAGGTTAGCTCAGGAAAATCGTTGACATCACTCACCTTCGATGGTGAAACTTGGATGCCTATACTACCTTTTCTAAGTTCGCATTCAGCTGCATTGACGGTTATTCCGTGTTGGGCTAATCTGGCAAACAAGGAACGTAGATGTTTCAGATGTTCTTCTTCGGAAGAACTGGCCACTAATATGTCGTCTAAGTAGGAGTAGACGAAATCCAATCCCCTGCATACTTCGTGGATGAAACGCTGCAAAATTTGTGCAACGTTACTAAAGACAAATGGCATTCGAAGGAGTTCGAACAGGCCAAAAGGCGTGATGACGGCCGTTTTGGGGATATCCGCCTCCTCCACTGGAATCTGGTGATAGGCGCGGACCAGATCGATCTCACTGAACAAACTTTTGCTAGAAAGGCAAACTTTCAGATCCTGAATGTGCAGGATAGGATACCTATCAGGAATTGTGACCTTCTTGGGGCCACGATAATCGTCACAAGGGCGCAAGTCACCAGACTTCTTTGGGACCATACGGAGAGAGGCTCATGGACTTTTAGAAGGGCGGATCATTCCTAGTTCGAGCATGTATTCAAACCCCGCCCTAGCTACTTTAAGTTTGTCCGGAGCTAAACGATTTGGCCTACACGACACCGGTGGACCTTTGGTCCTTATGTGGTGCGTGCAAGTGGAAGTGACTGGGAGTGGCTCGTTCGATCCACGAACGAGCTGGGGAAAATCCGAGGAGAGATGCGCAAGATTGAGGAGTCTCAGGTCGAAGGATGAGAGAACTGATGGCCTCTGCGTATGTTTGGGTGCCGTTGACGCTAAGCTTTGTGTGGGAATCGATCAGTTTTCGTCTTCGGGTATAAATCAAGAGGTCGAAATGCTGAAGAAAATTGATTCCTAGAATAGCGAATGGTACGGCTGCAATTGCGAAAACCCAGCGAAATGTTCACCGGAAATCGAGGTCAAGCGTAAGTGTGCGTTGACCGAAGGTGGGAATTAACGTGCCGTTAGCGGCACGAAGCATAGGCAAGGAAGTAAGTTAACCTGGACGCTGATGCCGCGCACTGCAAGAGGACGTTGGAAAACTCGAAATTTTGCAAAGATTGCCTACGACAGATGCGAACAAAGCTACGATCCGACTAAACCGATTACAAGTGGCCTGTCCTCAACTCCCCTGCTTGCCTGGTATAATGTATCAGAGGTACTTAGGTGAAAATCCACAGCTCAAGTTAAATCGATGCAGTTTGCACGCGTGTGCTCACGTAGCGCGTGCCCACCGAAAGTGATTAAGATGGTTTATTGTTGCCATTTACATTTTGGTAGCAATCCATAACGCAGCCATCGCTAAACACCATTCAATCGACCAAAGACCATTGCACCGAACACAATACACTCCCACAATACGGGGTATGCTGACTGACGAAAATGGAGCTTCTGAAAAGGGAAAGGATAAAGGTGGCCAGGCGATGACGTGATCATCTGCCAAGAATTCTACGGCTGCTCAGTTAGGTAAATTTGATGGTTGCTACTTGTCAAATTGTGAAGTTTGCGACCAACCACGCCGCCGATTGGAAACAATCTCGGACATGTCACTCTGTCGAGTCTAATGGCGATCTTGTACTGGTACTACTATTAACTCATCTTCTTCATCAAATTCCATTGTGTGACTTGTTGTCACATTTGTTCTCTAGTAATCTGCCATTCCCTGGACTACAACAGGATCAACGACAACCAAAGATATCATGCTCATAATGTAGCAAAAAGTCGCTCAATAAAGCATGATCTTTATAGTCCAACAGGTACGTTCCAACGCCACACACGCGCTTGTGTCTATGAACAGGAATTCTAGTCCACAACACAGCGGCGGTTTTCACTAATACGTTGTGTGCAGTTTTATCTGGTTCTGTACGTGCGGCTCACGCCATTTGTCATGTGTTCTTTGTTTACCATTTCTCGCCTGTCGGTCAGATTTCGTTGAGTCATGGCTCGTCCAGTCACCCGTGCTGTCCGCAATACACATGCCGCGGGTTTTGGTCATACTTCACCACAATATCGAGATATTCAACCGAGTATTGAAATAACCGCGCTCCGGATTTGGCCATCCACCACGCTTGCTTCTCTTTTAGGGAACGTGCTTTGACTGTGCCAGATGTACACCACTGATCCATCGCCCATTAGGACCTTGGCTGATCTGAGAGTTCGTATTCATGCGGTTCGTGATAGTAAATCAAACGTACCATCGTCTTTCAAATCTGTCTGCGTCTGGGTCGGATGTTTCCGGTGAATTATTTTCACTTGGCCTCTGATTTTAAACGAGCGCTCTCACTATAGATATGTCTCAAACATGAAAAATACGCCGATACATAGAGGGTGAACAAACCGATCGTCCGGACAACTAAGAGGTGGAATGTACAAGGAATAACTGCACCGCGATGGCTGCGAAATCAGGAGAAATCCCAGGTTACAAGTGTATACGCGACAGCTGACAACCATTTGAACTGCACTAACGGATCATAATGGGGTTGGGATTTCTGCATGACAGTCACCTCGTTCCATCAACACGAGTGCGGATTCACTGCGTCAACCCGTACTTTAAAGTATATTTTTAGCAATCAATATCCCAGAAGGTGAAAGATGCAAATGCCCAACTGCCTCAAGACGGATCCGTTATGAAAGTGTAATGAGATTGTACCGGAGTGATTTCCTGATTAGGGAATGCCGGAAAATCAGAGTCCACGCACAAGTTGCTACAGATTGTAGCGACCCTATTCGTTAGTGTCAACTATGTTACAGTTACGAGTGCTATTTGTACCCTTCTTGTCACCAACGTCTCTATGTACCAAAACATTTGTTTGAACGAGTAGAGATACCGACAATCACCTTGCGCACTCGAACGTACGACCCGGCTGTGTGCACGCTTGTCGCTCTGCTCTGTTATCGTTTCGTCTTGGTATCCGTTTACTCTCGCGTTGACCTCGCAGGTCGACAATATACTCTTTGTCTACTCGTCGTGTTATTCTCAACCGCTCATCTTCCGTTCGCTCAATCCTACAAATTGATGAGCCCGCGTAAGTCGTATATTACAGTGTGCATTCGATTTCGGTATTTTCCCCCTTCATATTACGTTTCGAGTGCGTATAGTTCACACGTATACATTTATTTAAATTTTACATCGTTTGCATCCACTCAATCGCCATGGTCATTAAGTCTGAAATTTCGTCTTCCGTGTCAATGATCACTTTAGCTGTTCCTGCTTGCGGAGATCTTGATTCAGAGATGTGGTTTGCCGTGTTGGAAATAGAGTTTAACAACCGACATATAACAAGCGATGCGGACAAGTTCTCGCAGCTTGTACTACGCCTCCCCTGATATATGTTAAACCTAGTTGGCGATATCTTACTAGGCGCAGCTACTGATCGCTATGAGTCAATTAAGCGGACAATTCCTAAAGAAACACAGCTGTCCGACAAAATGCGTCTGGAACAACTGTTCCAACGGTTACACTTGGGAGACAAGAAGCCATCAGTTCTCCTTCGAGAAATGTGACATGTAGTAGGTAAATCGCAGTTACCAGAGACTCTCTTACAAGAGTTATGCATGAATATATACAGGGGCTATTGTCCATGTTACCCTCACGTCCGTTGGGTGATCTAGCGGCTTCGGCCGACGCAGTACATGGACGTTTTCGAGGCACGACGCCGTCATCATTAGTGGGGCGGGTGGTTACCTCCAACCGTTCCGCGGATAGTTTGTTAACCACAAAGGACATCGAAATAGCGGTCCGGCGCAAGGCACTGAAATGTCGTGAACGCAGTCTTGTGGAACTAGCCGCCGAGAAGGCTCAGCTTAAACGTGAGCTGGTGGATCTTCGTGCAGTATTCGGCGTACCAGATCACCAGCATAAAGTCTTCTGACACGTGCTCGATCACCGCCCGAACTAAAGACTAGCGATTTTTGTTGATATCATGAAACGTATGGTGATAACGCCAAACGATGTCGGTCACCATGCAGCCGTCGTCGTGACGCAAGCGTTTAAACTAGCAGACCGGCATGTTTTAGCGACGACAGCCACAGGTCAGTTAAACAACAGTCGCCTCTTCCTTCTAAAGGATTTTACCCCTAAAACACACTTCATAATCGATACGGGAGCGGAGGTTAGTGTCATCACGCATTTGGCAACGGATGCGCGATCAGAATCTGGCACTACACTCCGAACAGCAAACGGTACGCCCATTAGAACTTTCGGCCTTCGACTGCTGAGTCTGAACTTCAGTCTTCGACGCGAGTTTCGTAGGGTTTTCGTGGTAGCTGATATATCTTTCCTTATTAATGGAATCGATTTCCTCCGACATTTCGATTTGCTGATCGCGCCTGAGTGATACTTCGACAAGACCCAATGTTCAGGGTAAGCCGTTGCATACGGCTGTGATTAGTCCAATGCTAACCAACCCTGTAGTTGGCGAGCTTTATGGGAAACTTATCCGTATTTCCTCAACTGATCCGCCCCGCTAACGAACGTTGCGCATCACATCGTCACACGAAGGCCGTCAGTTTGAAGTCGTCCACGCCGCTTAGCTTTCGATATGCTGAAAATTGCCCGGGCCGAATTTGAGCATATGCTACAACTCGGCATTATCCGTCCGTCTAAGAGTCCGTGGGCTTCGCCGTTGCACATGGTGTCCCAAAAGACTGATAACGAATGGTGCCCATGTGACAACTAGCGAGCAGTGAACAACACGACCACTCCCGATAGGTACCCAATTCCTCCTATTCAAGACTTGACAGCAAACCCATGAGGAATGCAGATGTTCACCAAAATTAACCTAGTACGTGCTTATAGTCAGATTCCGGTAGCTCCCGAAGATATCTCTAAGACAGCGGTCATAATACCATTTAGATTTTTCGATTTTTTACGTATGCCGTATGGTCTGAGCAATGTTGCTCAGACTTTCCAACGTTTTATTCACGACGTGTGTCGTGGACTGGACGGTGTTTATCCGTACTTGGATAACATCTTCGTCGCTAGCTCCTCACAGGGGGAACATTGCGCGCACTTAAGTTCATTATTCGCCCGCTTATCGTACCATGCAGTGACTAAACACCTAGTTACGTGCTCGTTTGGGACGTCCAACGTAACCTTCCTAGGTCACAGCATATCCACGAACAGGATCGAACCTCTTCCCGATAAGGTGCAAGCAATAATGGACTACCCGGAGCTCACATCATTCAAGCAACTTCTCCGATTCGATGGTCTGGTAAATTTTTATTGTCATTTCATTCCTAATTGTGCACACTTAATGCAACTGCTCACCGACTTCCTCAGGGTTAAGGTTCGTTCATTTTTATTTACAACGGCCGTAAAAAAGGCTTCCATCAAGTTAAAACACAGCTATCGCCAATATAGCATCGTCGTCACATCATCACCCGTTCGTCCCTTTAGCGCTAACTGTGGATGCATCAGACGTGGCTGTAGGAGCAGTCCTGCAACAGCAACTCGATGGCGACTGATGCCCATTAGCCTTTTTCTCTAAACGCTTACAACCAACTGATAGCGGTATATCTCGGCATCTGTCATTTTCGATATGTCCTTGAAAGCAGCGACTTCATCGTCCTCACAAACCACAAGCCGCTAACGTACGCCCTACGCTTAACAAGTGACAGATACTCTCCTAGAGAGATCCGACATCTGGATTACATCGCTCAGTTCACGACCGATATCCGTCACATTTCAGGTGTTGCCAACCCAGTCGCCGATGCTCTCTCGCGCAACAATGAGCATGGCAGATAGCTAAGTCGATCTGACAGCGATAGCAACTGCACAGAACAACGATCCGGAGATAGAACAACTTCGTCGATTCAGTTCCCTTAAGCTAGAGAGCGTTCTCATAAATTCATCCGAAGGGATGGTTATTTGTGACACTTCATAAGACATCCCTCGCCCGGTTATTCCACTAGCTTTCCATCACCGAATTTTTGACACGTTGTACAACACGTCTCACCCAGGCATACGTTCAATAGTCAAAATGATCACCGAGCGCTTTGTCTGGCGCAATGTCAATCGCGACGTCCGCATATGGGCTGAAGCGTGCATACAATGCCAACGGTCTAAAACTCATTGTCACACGCGTACCCCAGTAGAAAGTTTTGCAGCCCCCGACGAGCGTTTCTACCACGTACATGTTGACCCAATCGGACCTTTGCCATTCTCAAACAGGTGTATATATATCTTGACATGTGTAGATAGATTTACACGTTCGCCGGAAGCCATACCAATTACGAATTGCCCATCGGAAATTACCGCACGAGCATTCCTGGAACGTTGGGTTGCCCAGTTTGGTTGCCGCGCCATAGTGACCACCGATCGCGGACCACATTTTGACTTAGCCTTCACGTCACTTCGCAACACACTAGGCTGTAATCGAATTCTCACAACAGCTTACCACCCGGTAGGCAACGGGTTAGTTGAACGTTTGCATGGATAACTGAAAAGTTCGTTATCCGCTAGCAACAACCCTTCGTGGCACGAGGTTCTGCCATTAGTCTTGTCAGGTATCCGCAACACGCTGAAGACCGACCTGCATACCACCCCCGCACAGTTAGTCTACGGGTGCTACTTACGTTAACTCGGAGAGATGGTTGCTCCACGCGCAATGGGACTCATCAACTTCGCGTGTTACGGCGAGCGGTTGGCCCAGTACATGAGACAACTCCGATCGACCCCACCAAGGGAACAGACGACGTCAACGTATGTAGATCCTCGTATGTCAACTTGTCCCCACGTTTTGGTGCGTGCGGTTACTCCTCGACGATCTTTACAGCCGCCCTATACAGGTTCATTCCGCGTACTCACGTGCTATGATAAGACTTTCGTGTTGGAACGCAAGGGTAATCGCGACGTTATCTCTAACGATAGACTAAAGCCAGCGTTTCCAGAGGTACCTGACGTAAACATTGATTCACGACCAACAAAATCCTCAACTAGTGCATAGCCTAACTTTGTTACAGATCTGGTTTCGGTTACGACTACGTCTGCCTCGACGGAATCAAGTGTCCAGAACAGACATAGTCCAGAGTTGTGGAGGCCGGTGCGATTTGCAGACTATGTGGACGTCCGCCGTATCTAGTTTTTATTGTTGTTGTTGCATGCTCTTACCCAGTTAATTTTAGATGGCTTCACTGACAGTGAACACTGTCAACAAGATTTTCGCTAAAAAAAAAAAGAACATAAAAATAAAACGTTTCACTCCTTTAGACACGATGGGCACAAACCCGGTGAAGTCATCGTTTTCCATTAATAAGTACTGTATGTTCTAGATACTGAAGGGTAACCTGGACGCCGATGCCGCCCACCGCGAGAGGACGCTGGAAAACTCAAAATTGTGCAAAGATCACCTACGACAGATGCGAACAAAGCTACGATCCTACTAAGCCGATTACAAGTGGCCTGTCTACCATTCCCCTGCTTGCCTATGGTTATTAACCTTCCAAAACGTGATCCCCAAATCAATTCCAATTGTTCTCCCTCCTTCTTTCACCGACCGTAGACGCGAGATCTGTGGCAGAAGTAAACTGGACCATTCATGCTCGTGTCAACGGTTCCGGTTAACTGAAACACTGCAATATTTTCAAAGTCAACACTCTGATTGTCTTCTAGAGGGAGCTCTGTAGCGACTCTATTCGTTAGCGTCAACTATGTTACAGTTACGAGTGCTATTTGTACCCTTCTTGTCACCAACGTCTCTATGTACCAAAACATTTGTTTGAACGAGTAGAGATACCGACAATCACCTTGCGCACTCGAACGTACGACCCGGCTGTGTGCACGCTTGTCGCTCTGCTCTGTTATCGTTTCGTCTTGGTATCCGTTTACTCTCGCGTTGACCTCGCAGGTCGACAATATACTCTTTGTCTACTCGTTGTGATATTCTCAACCGGTCGTCTCCGGTTCTCTCGATCCTACAAGATAGAACTGCGGTCGATCGGCGCCAACCAAGTAAACACGGTGATCAGCTGCTGCACTTAATGCGGCTAACTGGTCAGTTAAAACGTAAAAACGTTTGTCATCTGAATGCAACTGGAAATACTGTTTTACCTTCGTAAAAGGACTGTTTTCTTCAACAAATTGAGATTCCTCAGTTCCGCCAAGACTATTGTGATCACGGTTCTCTCGATTCGGTAGCCCAGCTGGCGACGGATGGCACTCTGTCGTGACCTCCTTCATGAGCTAGTATAGCAATGCCGAGCCCGTTTACAACAAAGCTGAAGAGCTTCGAGTAATGTGCGATGCATTAAGATTGTCTAGTGCTCGTCTAATAGTAACCTGATGCGCGATAGATATTAAAGACCAGGAAATTGATATATCGGGTTTGGCTGTGTACTGCCAATATGCGAAAGGCGACGGCGCGAAACTATAAAATGACAGCAAGCTCAAGACACATGCTGTGCATGATGCACCTAAACCTATCATCAAGTTGCCAGGTCGATATGACCTACCGACCCTCTTCCGTCTTACTGGTCACCGACCGCCCGCTTAATTGTGCCATACGCAAACGCACCTCTTCGGAATTTTCAAAAATCTCATCTACGGAAGATTCTACATACCCTTGGATGTCTTCGACATCGGCGAGGTACATATTACACTTGCACCATCTGTTTTTGTGTTCTACGACATAGTTATGGGCTTTGATTTGACCGAAAATGTCAGAGGGTTCACGCGGTAGCATATCGCTCAGAAACTTTGAAGGCTAGATTGTATTCTAGCCTGTGAAAAACGTAACCGATGAATTGCACAGCAATGTCCCCACTAATGACAGTAACCACGAAGTCATCACAGTCGAATAAGTAGGTAAGGTACAGATATTCCCGGAGATCGAAAATTCCCAAGTAACTTTTACAAAGCAGACTGAATATCCACGATGCAAAAGCTTAACGATATGTTTGTATGATACCCTAACGTATCCGTCACTCGATGGTCACTGGTAATTTATTATGGACGCCGTTACAACAATCACCCATAAGTATGTCCAGATCAGGCAATCTAGACGGTCTAGGTTTAAAAACACACTTCGGCGCAGCATAAAACATCTATCGACCGTAAAGAGATCAGCTGTGAACACGTATCACGTTGAAAAAAATGAATGGACATACAATAAATATTATAGTCCATAACCGGGTAATTACAGCTGTGCGGGTCGATAGCTATCAGCATGTTAGATCTGACCAAAAAAATTGGATGTCAATCCAGAACTGTTCTATAGTGCTGTAGCTCCCATCACCAAAACCTATCCCGCAATCTGTCGCTCTCATCACACGGGTGGGATGACCAGCTCAACTAGAGAACATCTCGGTAGCCGGTACCGATATGTTCGCTACCAGTTTCACAGAGTCAAGCAGCAAGCACCAGTATAGCAGATGTCTTCAAAACAGTTGAGTTCATATCAAACGTACTGCACCAACAACTACTAATGTTTTCCTTTAATGCTAAGAAACTTAAAGCAGCATTTTCCCGAAACAAATTTTAGTAGAGCAGTCAAAAACGTAAATGCGCACGATTTATGGCCTGGCAAATTTCTCTG